>JARQWZ010004697.1:0-100722 GCA_033150135.1 Gobio occitaniae
TTGTTTTCCTTAGAATTATTAGGGCCCAAGCCCAAAGGGCGCAGAGCCCTATTGTTCCCCTAAAGATTATTCTTTGTTTTTTTTATTTTTTTTTATTTTTTTTATTTTTCGACTTCTCGGGCACTTTTGGGGCTCTTACCATGCTCAAAAACTCTTGAAACTTAGCACACACATCGGAATGCGCGGCCATCAGAGCCGGGCTGAAGCTGGTACCCGGGCGTGGCAGGGGGGCTCGACAGCGCCCCCTAAAGTGGGGTCTGAAAACTTGGTCTATATATCAAACACACTTGCACGTACATGTATGAAACTCGGTACACATATAGACCTTATCGGCCGAACAACTTTCGTGCTCATAGTTATGCGTCAGCCCAACAGGAAGTGAGCTATAATGGGTTGTTCGGAAAACGCATGCTCTGGAATTTAATATACTCCTCCGAGGCCATTGTTTCGATCATTGCCAAACTCGGTCAGCATGAAGTGAACATATTCAGGATGCTAAATTGCGAGCGGATTTTTGATATCTCAAATGGTTTGGCCGTGGCGAAGCAACGAATTTATGGCGAGAAAAGGGAAACAGGAAGTGTGTAATAACGTCTGCAAACATTGACTGATTTGGATGAAACTTCAGCTGTGTGTTCGTTGTAAGAGGGCCGATCACATGGATATGACTTTTGTGAGTCAAAGTTATAGCGCCACCAACTGGCAGCAGGAAGTGTGTCACTTTCAAAAATGCTTTGAATCACCATCTTATTTTCACCAGATTTATTTCAAACTTCATCAGTATAATGTGAAAACATGACAGATAGAGACGTATGAAATAGATTCCTGAAATTTTAAATTTTGTTGCCATGGCAACGTGTCAAAGTTTAATAATCTTTTGGCTGTTTTGAGGCTCTTAGCATGCTTGAAATTGCTTGAAACTGCTTGAAACTCAACACACACATCAGAGATGTCAGTCAGTACACATTGGCAAAGCCTCAGAAACGGGCGGGGATGAGGGGCTCTCTAGCGCCACCTTTTGACAAAAGTGGGGGGGTTAGTTTTATCTTCAGTCACCAAACTCGGTACATATATTGTTCTCTTCGAGCCGGACAACTTTCGAATTTACAGTCATTAGCTCCGACCAACAGGAAGTCAGATATTTTGGTTTGAACGTGAATATTGGTATAATTCAGGCTCTGAGTTTTTACGTTCTCCTCGTAGGCGATTTATTCAATCTCCACCAAACTCGGTCAACATGAAACAAAGATACGGAAGATGCTGAAATGCGAACGGATATTGGATATCTCAAACGGTGTTGCCATGCCGAGGGATTAAATAAGGACAAAAAAGGGGAACAGAAATTCTCTCATATCTTGTAAAATCATATTTGATTTCAATTAAATTAAGATTGAATGTTTGGCAATTGAACTTAGATTAATTTTAAAAGACTATATTATTTTTAAGATGAATATATATATATATTTTATAAATATTTCTTTGTATAATGTATTGTGCCCTGTTTGTGCTGCCCTCCCCTCAATGAACACAAGATGGCAGCATTGTGTTAGTTTTGAAACAGGATAAAAAAAAAAACATTCCATCTCTTCAGGGATTTGTGTGTGTGTGTGTGTGTGTGTGTGTGTGTGTGTGTGTGTGTGTGTGTGTGTGTGTGTGTGTGTGTGTGTGTGTGTGTGTGTGTGTGTGTGTGTGTGTGTGTGTGAAAAAAAGAAAAAGAAAAAAAAGAAAAATAAAAGAAAAAGGAATAATCTGAGGAAGAACAATAGGGCTCTGCGCCCTTTCAGGCTTGAGCCCTAATAATAATAAGAAACAGAGGAAGAACAATAGGGCTCTGCGCCCTTTCAGGGCTTGGGCCCTAATAATAATAATCCTAAGGAAAACAATAGGGCTCTGCGCCCTTTCAGGCTTGAGCCCTAATAATATACTTTCGAAATACAATAGGGTCCTCACACCATCGGTGCTCGGGCCCTAATAATAAATTTTCGAAATCCAATAGGGTCCTCACACCATCGGTGCTCGGGCCCTAATAAAAAACTTTCGAAATCCAATTGGGTCCTCACACCATCGGTGCTCGGGCCCTAATAATAATAAAAAACTTTCGAAATCCAATAGGGTCCTCACACCATTGGTGCTCGGGCCCTAATAAACTTTCGAAATCCAATAGGGTCCTCACACCATCGGTGCTCGGGCCCTAATAATTAAAGCTGCGAGCAGCGATGACGGGCCCAAGCCGGTGGCACCGCCACCCCGGTGGCATCAGTTTAACTGTGCACGGCAGGCAATAGGCATTTAAAATGGGAAAACATAAAAGGACTATGTCAAAGTCATCTGAATTCACCACATTAACTGCAGCAGTTGGTGCTGCTATGACCACAAACCACAACAGCCACATCTATGAGATCAATTAAATTTATATGAATTTCATGTCAGATTATGTCAAAGGTCAAATTGGAATGAGTTCAGAATACCATTCGAATGCTGATGTTGTTTTATTCTAACACTTCTCTTCATGTGTTTTTTGAGCTACCTTAGCTACCGTTTGTGCACCAATCTTATGCACCATAAAACATGCTTTCATTTCAATATGGGTGGTCCAATAAATTTTTTTTAATAAAAAATGTATAAATGTATATTCTGTGCCAAATCACAGAAACTGCAAAGATGATTTTAATATCAGTGTCAGGTAAGAGTAAGATGCGTGTCTACATTTTATGGAAGTTTATTATAAATAGCCACTTTTATAAAATCATGTGAAATTTATGTTTTAATACATTTATATTATATCAGTAAATAATTAATTTAAAGACATGTGCATCATACGTGATCTTGGCAAACACATCACATGACGTTTTTATTTCAAGTGATAGTTATTTGTGATAGCCTATATGAAAGGGTTAAATTATGATCAAGAGAGAAAGTCACACACACACACACACACACACACAATGATAGAGTGAGAGTGAGGGGGAGGGGAAGGACTGAGAGGAAGGCACACACACAAACTCACAGGGTGAGAGAGAGACCTCCCCCCCCACACACACACACACACACACACACACACACACACACACACAGATAGAGAGGGGGAAGGGGAAAGACAGGCAGATGGCATTCCATAGACTTAATGGTTTGTATACTGTACAAACTGTACATTCTATCCCCCTACACTACCCCTACTCCTAAACCTACCATCACAGAAAACATTCTGCATTTTTACATTTTGAATAAAACATTGTTTAGAATGTTTTTAAAGCTAGACAGTGAATTAAAGCATTTTTGAAAGTGACCCACTTCCTGCTGCCAGTTGGTGTCCACACACACACACACACACACACACACACACACACACACACACACACACACACACACACACACACACACACACACACACACACACACAGACAAACCCCTTAGAGAGAAAGAGAGATGGATTTTTTTTAATCCTGTTTCAAAACTAACACAATGCTGCCATCTTGTGTTCATTGAGGGAAGGGCAGCACACACAGGCACAATAGATTATTCAAAGAAATATTTATAATATATATATTAGTGCTGGGCATCGTTAACAAAAAAATTAACTAATTAATCACATTTTTTTCTGTAATTAATCACGATTAATCGCAAGTTTTTAATATTTTAAGTTTGTAATATTTTGATATTGTAATAATTTCAGTTACTCTCCAAATTAATTTAGAAACAATTTAAAGACAGCATATTGTAAATATGTGTTGTATTGTCATTTTTTATGAATGAAGGCCAGTATCACTGATACTAAATTCTCTATGAAACATTAATGACGTTACATTACAGTATAACTGAAAGCTCCCAATTTCAACATTTATTAGGCTTTAAAAAACAACTTTTAATTTAAGTGAACTTAAAAAAATCTTTACATAAACCCAAAATAATAAATGTTATATTTACCCATGGCCTTCCCTGTTATACAGAAATGTAATAGTTATCAAACCTTCCTTAACTGCATAAATAATAAATGAAATGTAGATGAATCATCATTAAAGCTACAATTTTCTCCGTTCCCGTTGTTCTTTGATGAACATTAAAGACAGGCATCATCGGTGCTCCTGTCACTTTAAAAACAACCGCGGATCTCACGCGCGGTCCCGCGCATCTCATTTCCTCACAACTCTTTAAAGTTCATTTAAGACGTTATTTAACTAATTTAAGACTCTAATATGAGAACACTCAAAATCCTCTGTGTTATTGTTTGTTCAAGAGCAAAAGAGAACTCGATGTGAGCAGGAAACTGACGCGAGTCTATCTATGCATCGAGTGTGTGTGTGTGTGTGTGTGTGTGTGTGTGTGTCAGTGTCCCTTGATTAGCTGACATGAGACGCATCCACACAGACAGGACACTGACACACACACACATACACACACACACAGACAGGACACACACACACACACACACACTGACACACACACACACACACACACACACAGACAGACAGGACACTGGCATACAGCGCGCTCTCTTGTGTCTTGTCGCGCTTGGAAGCATTTACATGAATAGGAGCGTGATCATGTAACGCTAAGCAAAAATGGATATAAAAACGGACGCGGTGTTATTTGTGTTAAATATTTTTAATGCGTTAAGCTTCCGTTTCACGTTGACCGAGTTTGGTGGAGATTGAATAAATCACCTACGAGGAGAACGTAAAAACTCAGACCCTGAATTATACAAATATTCACGTTCAAACAAAAACTTTCTGTGAAAAAAAGACACTTATAAACAGACACTTGTAGAAAATAATGTGAATTTTTTTTACAAATAAATTTGAACTATGTCAGTAAATAATGAATTTAAAGACAAATGTGTCAAAAGTGATCTTTGCAAACACAGCACATGACCTTCTGTAAAGCACATGTATAGAAAACACACTCACACTCCTCTGTTTTAAAAAAGAGTTCTGTCTGAATGAGTACATGAAATCACGGCTGTCAGGTGATAAGAATTGTAACTCAAATGTCATTTAGAAAATGAGTCCTGTTGTGATATAGTGTCATAGTTCATGTCCACATTAACCACTACGTTGTAATACCAATACCCATGTTATCTTACACATTTGTGTCCTCATAAATCACAGAAACAAGCACAGAGAGAGAGAGAGAGAGAGAGAGAGAGAAAGGGAGTTTCAAAAATAATACAACACTGCCACCTTTTGGTGATAGAGGGGAGGGCACACAAACAGCCAAAAACATTATTAAACTTTGACATGTTGCCATGGCAGCATTATTTGAAATATCAGGAATTCATTCATATGTCTCTATCTGTCATGTTTTCACATTATACTGATGAAGTTTGAAGTCAATCGGGTGAAAATAAGATGGTGATTCAAAGCATTTTTGAAAGTGACACACTTCCTGCTGCCAGTTGGTGGCGCTATAACTTCAGACTTTGTCAGGCCACCACGGACACGCCCTTCAGTGAAAACTGAAGATCTTCGCAATTTAACGTTGCAAAGGGCTTTAGATTAGACTGACCAAATATGATGTTGATCTGATAAAATCTCTATGCGGAGTTGATTAAAGTACAACATCTGGAAATGGGAAAATTTGCAACAATTTAGTAAAGAAAAATCAAAATATCTCACTTCCTGTTGGTTTTCAGATTTCGTACCAGGAGACTTTTTTGTAGGTCTTGGGCTGTTACATGTGTGTACCGAATTTCATACCTGTACGTGAAACGTAGCGGGAGGGGCACTTAATTGAAATGTTGTAGGTGGCGCTATGGAGCCATTTTGCCACGCCTAATTCTTAAACTTATATATAGATGTCTTCAGGCCAGGACTCTTATCAAACATGTGAAGTTTGGGGCAGATCGGACATTGTATGCCTGACTTACAACAGCTTCCTGTGTCATGGCGAAACATCAGACTTTGACAGGCCGCCACGGACACGCCCTTCAGGGAAAACTCAAGATCTTCACAATATAACATCACCAAGGCCTTTAGATTAGACTGACCAAATATGATGTTGATCTGATTAAATCTCAATGAGGAGTTAATCACAGCGTAAAACATGTCATTTCCTGTTGCCCACAGGTGGCACTATGACTGTCACTGAATATTGGGATGTTGATGTCTTTAGGCAAGGACTCTAATAAAACATGTGAAGTTTGGGGCAGATCAGACATTGTATGTCCGAGTTACAACAATGTCCTGTTTCATGGCGAAACAACTAAATTTCTGAGGCCGCCACGGACACGCCCTTCAGTGAAAACTCAAGATCTTCGCAATTTAACGTTGCAAAGGCCTTTAGATTAGACTGACCAAATATGATGTTGATCTGATTAAATCTCTATGCGGAGTTGATTAAAGTACAACATCTGGAAATGGGAAAATTTGCAACAATTTAGTAAAGAAAAATCAAAATATCTCACTTCCTGTTGGTTTTCAGATTTCGTACCAGGAGACTTTTTTGTAGGTATTGGGCTGTTACATGTGTCTACCAAATTTCATACCTGTACGTGAAACGTAGCGGGAGGGGCAATTAGTTGAAATGTTGTAGGTGGTGCTATGGAGCCATTTTGCCACGCCTAATTCTGAAACTTATATGTAGATGTCTTCAGGCCAGGACTCTTATCAAACATATGAAGTTTGTGGCAGGTTGGACATTGTATGCCTGACTTACAACAGCTTCCTGTGTCATGGCGAAACATCAGACTTTGTCAGGCCGCCACGGACACGCCCTTCAGGGAAAACTCAAGATCTTCACAATATAACATCACCAAGGCCTTTAGATTAGACTGACCAAATATGATGTTGATCTGGTTACATCTCAATGAGGAGTTAATCACAGCGTAAAACATGCCATTTCCTGTTGCCCACAGGTGGCGCTATGACTGTCACTGAATATTGGCATATTGGTGTCTTCAGGCAAGGACTCTAATAAAATATGTGAAGTTTGGGGCAGATCAGACATTGTATGTCCGAGTTACAACAACTTCCTGTTTCATGGCGAAACATCAGATTTTGCAAGGCCGCCACGGACACACCCTTCAGGGAAAACTCAAGATCTTCGCAATTTAACGTCACACCATCGGTGCTCGGGCCCTAATTATCTGAGGAAGAACAATAATCTGCGCCCTTTCAGGGCTTGGGCCCTAATAATAATCTGAGGAAGAACAATAGGGCTCTGCGCCCTTTCAGGGCTTGGGCCCTAATAATAATCCTAAGGAAAACAATAGGGCTCTGCGCCCTTTCAGGGCTTGGCCCCTAATAATCCTTAGGGGAACAATAGGGCTCTGCGCCCTTTCAGGGCTTGGGCCCTAATAATCTTTAGAAGAACAATAGGGCTCTGCGCCCTTTCAGGGCTTGGGCCCTAATAATAATAATAATCTTAAGAAGAACAATAGGGCTCTGCGCCCTTTCAGAGCTCGGGCCCTAATAAACTGAGCAATTCCAATAGGGTCCTCACACCATCGGTGCTCGGGCCCTAATAATAATAATAAACTGAGCAATTCCATTAGGGTCCTCACACCATCGGTGCTCGGGCCCTAATAATAAACTGAGCAATTCCAATAGGGTCCTCACACCATCGGTGCTGGTGCCCTAATAATAAACTGAGCAATTCCAATAGGGTCCTCACACCATCGGCGCTCGGGCCCTAATAATAAACGGAGCAATTCCAATTGGGTCCTCACACCATCGGTGCTCGGGCCCTAATACTAATAATAAACTGAGCAATTCCAATAGGGTCCTCACACCATCGGTGCTCGGGCCCTAATAATAAACTGAGCAATTCCAATAGGGTCCTCACACCATCGGTGCTCGGGCCCTAATAATAATAAACTGAGCAATTCCAATAGGGTCCTCACACCATCGGTGCTCGGGCCCTAAAAAGGAAACAAACGGACACTTAAAGCATAGCACTGATATACACGTCTGCAACCAGAGCAAAAAAAACACAACAAATCTCAATTTAACAACAATAACGTAGACCGCTCATTGGAAGCACTTCAGGCCTGTGCTAAACACGGAACAATCCCGTACAGCAGGGGTGTCCAAACTTTTTTTAAAGGGGGCCAGATTCGATGTTGTGGACATACCGTGGGCCGGCCCCTTTTTTATAAGTATTTGAACACCCTGCTATTTTGCAAGTTCTCCCACTTAGAAATCATGGAGGGGTCTGAAATTGTCATTGTAGGTGCATGTCCACTGTGAGAGACATAATATATATAAAAAAATCCAGAAATCACAATGTATGATTTTTTTTAACTGTTTATTTGTATGAAATTCATTTGAAATTCATCCCCGGGCTGCATTTGGCCCACGGGCCGGACTTTGGACACCTGTCGTACAGGAAACAGAACAGCAACTTTATGAGGCACAGAGCATCGGAGCATACAGCATTTGATTAGAACGCAGCCATTGCCCTCATCACGCGCCTAAAAGCAAAACAGAAAATGTTACACTGCCATTCATTCTCCCTGGACTTCAGGCTCGAGCAGATATACTCACGATAGAACATACTGCACCAGGGTTAGTATCCCGATATCCAGCAACGCATGGAGCCAGATATCCTGATAAGACTCGTCGGTGGAGAATACAGATGGACTTTAGACTATGTGAAACATACAGATTAGCACCCGCTCAGTTGACGCAACCCATATACCCGCTACACTAGAGATGAAATGGAATGGAAATTTCACATCACGATTATAGTGACCCAAATTATCACGGTTATCAATATTATCACGGTTTTGTTCAAATGAGATGAATGTGGTCAAAAAGAACAGATGCACACACTTAAAACATTTCAACAAGTTAACAACAAATAACTAAAGCAGCTCTATGCACTTTTTTAAGATATTCTATTCTATTCTGTGGGATTTCCTTCCTTATAATGGTCGTCGTCAATAGCAACGCATAAATAATAATAATTTTGTGTAAATATAATCTCTAATATGTGACCCTGTCTGTGAAAACCCAGCTAAAGTCATTTTTTTGTCATTCGCTGTTTTATACATAAAATCATCCTACATAATGTAAAGAACATTCTGTGAAAATATAACCTTGATATCTTTAATATTGACTGAGTAAGATCATGTCAAAAGTTAGCTGAATTTCGGCCTCAGAAAATCATGATTTTGAGAAATTCCAATTTTAAAATCAAGCTTATTTTTGAAATTGTTAAACATTTTAACCATTATTATTATATAATGGTATATAATATTAATATATATTATAAATATTATATAATATTAGATAATGTGCCATATACCACATTAAAGCTAAGATTCTCCCATTTTCAGTGATATAGGACACATTTATGGGAAAATTCTTAGTTTTGTAAAACAAGTTTTTGTGAAACGAATGGGGGCACCACAAGAGCTTGATTTACCAAGTCAGTTCACTCTAATGATTTGTAGGCTATAACTTTTTTAGTAAAATGAAATCTCAGTAGAAAATGTCATTAATAGGCCTATATATATCCATTAATATATAAAACATCCATAGAAAATCTCACTGTGTAAAATTTGGAGTAAATCCAGGACTAGGCCTAATGCCCTATAACAAGTTAACAGGTCAGTCTCAAACTTTGTGCAGATAGTTAGTCATAACTGTGAATCTTCACTGAAATCGGAACCCGGCTTAAGTCGCCGTTTTCTTGCCTTTCCCGACACTGATCTGATCCTTGGTTGTGCGGATTGATATTATGGTTTGTTTGCACTTTGTAATTGTAAAAAATACGTTTCTGAACCGAATGATATAAGAATCAGCAGTTGTTTCTGCGTCGAAAGTAAACATTAAATCAATATTTAAGAAGCCCACGTCCGGTATTTTTTGGTGCAAAATAATAAAACGTAGTGTCAATAAAATCATTAATTTCAGTATTTATAATATTATAAATGAAAAATTGAGTACTGCATCTCAAAGCCCTTGGTATAATCTATCATTTACAGCAATAAACACAAATTGCCTATTTTGGTCATTTTTATGGCTATGACTACTTTGACGCTCAATATCTCCTAATTAGATTATGCGACTTTAGCCGGGGTTTCACAGATGGGGTCACATATTATCTCTGATGAGAATATTGCTTGAGAATATATTTACAGTGTTCAGCAATGATGCATTTAAATCAGCATATTTTGTGTAAGAGCCCAAACAGTATCCTGGTGAAATAATGCGTATCCATATTTCCATATGATTTGACAGTTTATTTTATTAAATATCAAAATGTGTGCATCATACCTGACACCTAAATGAACACTTTTAGAGTCAGTTTTATGACTGTCATTCTCTTCAAATGCTATTGAAGTTTGAAACGTGTATAACGTTACCAATGTTGTATGTAACTTTAGAGACGGTCCCTAAATTTGCCGACTTTATGCCAGTCATATCAGATGCGCTGTGGTTCTGCTGTGTTTGTTTGAAACTATTTTCGCTGCTGAAATAGAACAAAAACAGTCAACCACTGTATGATGAGTGAATCTCCTGCATACATCCCACGTTAATCTCTGATTTGAACATATGTCATATTTTTTAGTGAGTGAGAGCCGCTCTGAACATAACTCTGGCTAATCTGAACGCCTCTGATTATGAGACATTGCATTCATAAACTCAATAGAAACACGTGTGAGTCGTTATAATGCACAACGCGATTATAACATTATAGTCTTCTTAAAAGCCATCTAAGTTCAACCGCCAAAGTGGCTATAGTGTGCAGCCGAAATAACGTTACACCCTCAAATGGCGGTTGTTAATGTCAAGCCCTGATTATTATCCCTTAAATGTCACCCTAGTCTTGACTTAATTTGTTCGTTCGCTTCACGTTATTATCTCTCAGACGTAGTTTTGGTATTGAGGTCAAAGTCCACTTGCCTTGCATTCGTAGTTTTGAAGTGTTCCCACCTATTACATCGACTTTATTCTGGCATGTTCTGTAGACAGGATAACCATCTTCGATTAAGCTTCCCTCAGGTCTTTTGTAAAAGCCAAAATATGACCACGCCTCAGATTTGGTTCTTTTAGAAGTCTGAAAAACATCCCGGCGCTGTCACTGCCATCTGACATCTCTTCTCATTCAAAAAACAGCGCTGCGCCTGCACCAGACTTGACACTGACTGGACAAGATTTAACACGAGTTTTCAAAATCGTGATAATCACACGCGGTTTTAATGATAATTAAATTTTAAACAATATTACTAACGTCACTAAATTTTATCGTGGTTTATTGTGAAACCGGTAATTGTTTCATCCCTACGCTACACTAATGTCGTTGTACATACAGGCTTTCCTTACCATCTCAAATATCCACATTCGATTCCTCAGCCGGCAACATACCAATAAACAACACGGTCAGTGGCCCAGAAGCTTCAGCGGTCTTTATGACCCGCATTTACATGTCAACACTCCACGCCAACACAAGCAGCAGCGGCGGTGCATCGATGACGTCACGGCCCTCAAAAGTGACACACAACTGGCACCCCGTGCTCTTTTACACCCATAGTCACAGCCCATTGGCCAAACCTCAAATTACAAAAAAATGGGAAGGGATAATAGCCCATCCTGCCACACTTGCATCGATTTCGCTCAGTATGTAAACTAGGGATGCCACAATTCTCAATATAATATTGAACCGTTCGGTACGGCCTTCACGGTTCAGTTCGCGCCTGTGAATTGCGTTTTTTTGGTTTTGCATTTAATTAAGTATTTTTCTACAAATTCTATCATTTGCCTCCATCCCAATATACTGAACAACGCGACATACATTCACATCACACGTTAAGTGGTAGCGTTATACTCACGGAACACTATAGTTATTCACAATCACGAAAGTTCATTATTTGTATGCGTTTTAAAGCCTAACAGGTGTCCTGACATTTCATCCTACCCGTCAGATTGTCCTACCAAGGCTTACTGCGCATGCCCACATCAATATTTTTTATTTTTTTATTGTTATATTTACATTTTAAGGGTAGGTTAAGGGTAGGGATAGGGGTAGGTGTGGATATTAATGGATATTAATAAAGCAAATCACATTAATATGATTCTTGTAGCACAATCTGATAGGTAGCATTTTACATCCATATTTAATATTTATTTATTTAAAATATTTACATAGTTTTAAGGGTAGGTTCAGGGTAGGGGTAGGTATGGATATTAATAAAGCCTCAAATCAGATGAATATGATGCTGGTAGCACAATCTGATAGGCAGCATTTTTTGCTGTCGAATTGTGCTACCTACTGTTTTAATGGGAGGTAGCAAAATCTGACGCAGTTTTAACATGCTCTTTTCCGAGCGCGCGCACTAAACGCTTGTCAAACACGTGATTACTGGACTAAGTCGTCTTACAGTGCTAATACTGTCAAATACACACAAGGTTTACATAAACACAGTCAGTTATGTCTAAAGTGAAAGTAAAATCGGCGCGTGTCTGTAGTAGATGCACGCAGGTCTTACATTGACAACAGCGCAGTAGTGAACACGCGGTCCTTAAAGGGACAGTTCACCTATAAAATTATGTCATTATTTACTCACTCTAATATTGTTCCAAACCTGTATTCATTTCTCCTTTTTGAGTGAACTATCCATTTAATGTTAATACAACAACAAAAGACAAAGAGAAAACCACTCACTGCTCTTGACTGAAAAACTAATACAGTAGCATCAGTGTATATTTTATAGTGAAGTCTATGTAGTGTTTTATTTTTACATTTATTCATTCAATTTCATACTTAAATGCTGTACAGCTCTGAGCTGCCAGTGTAAATCTTTACATATATATTTTTTATATTATACAATACACTAGGAATGTGTACAAGGTTTTTTTAAGTAAAGTTTTAAGTTTAAGTAAGGTTTTTCAATTCTTTTAAGTAAAATAAAGACAGAGTATTGCAATGAAAAAATTTTCTTTTTTCTCCTTAACCTCTTGCTGTTCCTGTCGCTTAAAATAGAATAGCAAAAAACTGATTTGACAAGCCATCAGAACCGAACCGAACCGAAAACCGTGGTTAAAAACCGAGGTATGTATTGAACAGTGGACTAACTGTATTGTTGCATCCCTAATGTAAACGCATTAACCTGCCTTCTGTCAGCTTATTGAAGTGCATATTTTAATGTAATGTGTTCTCACATGACGTTTTAGATCACTGTAGCATCTCAGTTCAAACAAACGGCAGATGAACCAATCACCTCTGCTTTACAGCATGAAATAAATAATGAATGAACACGGGATAAGGGGATAGTGTATTGGTATAGGGGATAGTGGCAAAGTCTGCCAGTGGAGAAATCAAAACAAAGGAACATAACAGCACTATAAACTCACAGAAGAAACATACTGAGGTAAAAAGTTTTATTTATAACTTATGATATTGTTAATAACACGAGTTGACTAAGGGAGTGGTCTTGCTCAATGTCATGACGATTGCAAATGTTACTTTGAATGTTGTGGTTCTATAGACAAGTAGCCTAGTTAAGTTGGCTTGGAAGAGCTAACTTACTGAAATCCTAATAAACGTATTATTATTAGTGGTGCTTGCGTAGCAAATCATACTAGAGCGGGGTAAACTGGGGTAAATCATACTAGAGCGGGGTAAACTGGGGTAAATCATACTAGCGCGGGGTAAACTGGGGTAAATCATACTAGAGCGGGGTAAACTGGGGCAAATCATACTAGAGTGGGGTAAACTGGGGTAAATCATACTAGAGCGGGGTAAACTGGGGCAAATCATACTAGAGCGGGGTAAACTGGGGTAAATCATACTAGTGCGGGGTAAACTGGGGTAAATCATACTAGAGCGGGGTAAACTGGGGTAAATCATACTAGAGCGGGGTAAACTGGGGCAAATCATACTAGAGCGGGGTAAACTGGGGTAAATCATACTAGAGCGGGGTAAACTGGGGTAAATCATACTAGAGCGGGGTAAACTGGGGTAAATCATACTAGAGCGGGGTAAACGGGGTAAATCATACTAGAGCGGGGTAAACTGGGGTAAATCATACTAGAGCGGGGTAAACTGGGGTAAATCATACTAGAGCGGGGTAAACTGGGGTAAATCATACTAGCACAGGGTAAACTGGGGTAAATCATACTAGAGCGGGGTAAACTGGGGTAAATCATACTAGCACAGGGTAAACTGGGGTAAATCATACTAGAGCGGGGTAAACTGGGGTAAATCATACTAGCACGGGGTAAACTGGGGTAAATCATACTAGAGCGGGGTAAACTGGGGTAAATCATTCTAGAGCGGGGTAAACTGGGGTAAATCATACTAGCACGGGGTAAACTGGGGTAAATCATACTAGAGTGGGGTAAACTGTGGTAAATCATACTAGCACAGGGTAAACTGGGGTAAATCATACTAGAGCGGGGTAAACTGGGGTAAATCATACTAGAGCGGGGTAAACTGGGGTAAATCATACTAGAGCGGGGTAAACTGGGGCAAATCATTCTAGAGCGGGGTAAACTGTGGTAAATCATGCTAGAACATGGCAAATCATGGTAAACTGAGGTCTATCTATCTATCTATCTACTAACTAAAACTCAAACTATTTCAAACTTGAAACTTTTCAAACTATTTTAAACTTTAAACTTATCAAACTATTTCAAACTTTAAACTTATCAAACTATTTCAAACTTTAAACTTATCAAACCATTTCAAACTTTTCAAACTTTCTGGTCCGGCTTTTCCAAGCCAACTTAAAGTTTGTCTCGACGAACTTTTTAATCTAGTTAATATTAAGTTACTTACATTTTAGACACATTTTAGATACTTTTTTGTTCTATTTCACAGACGAAAATGGTTCCAAAGGAAAGCAACACTCAGCGCAGTGTTTTGTTACTGAATGATTCAGTGTTTTGAATGAATCGTTTGAATGAACGACTCAATAACCCACTCATTAAGATGGTCACTTACTGCCACCTATTGGCGGTTTAGTTTCATGTTTAAAATATTGCATTTTTTCTTATTTGTATATTCAAATGTTTAAAACATCAATCTCATAACATTATTTGTTGCAGTTGTAATTTTTCAGTGTAAATGATTTAATTTGATTGGTAACAGCCCTATAGCCTAGTGTTTTATTATTATTAGGGGCCAATTCTATCATTTGGTGTCTTCTTATTTGCGCTTGGCCCCGGTATTGCTGCTTGCGTTGCTCCAATTTTCACAAAACTCTTACCAGATCATCTTCAGACCACGCTGACAAAAAGTTATGGAATTCAATCCTTGATTCGTCAAATCGTTTTCGATAAACTCACAAACGAATTTTACATAGCAGTTGCCAAAACACACTTAAGGCAATATCTCCGCAACTCTTTATCGTATTCAAACCAAACTTGGTACATGTCATCACAAGCATGACTTGAGGCAACACGCAGCGTCTCGGCGAAGCGCCACCTACTTGTCCGGAGATACAAAAAATGTCTGTTTTTGCTTATAAATTTTGAACCGTTTGTCCAAATCATTAAAGTGGTCTCATTAGATTCAGGATGGCATGCTGAGTCGTCTGATATTCAATTTTACCATATCAGCCATTTTGGCTGTCGGCCATTTTTAATTATGTGCTAAAATGCTGTATTTTATGAACACATGAACGGATTGTTACGAAACTCGGTTTGGGTCATCAACACGATGCCCTGAAGGAGCCCAAGAAGTTTCAAAACAGCGCCACCTAGTGGAGAACCTAGTGTGCCTGTTGGTGGCGCTATAACTAAACAAAATATATGAAATTGGCTCTATACAACTCAATGTTTTAATGTGGGTTTTTAATATTTTTGCTTCAAATGTCTTCACTCATTTTTTCAGTTGGTCTGCTGCTAGCTTCCTTGTTTGCTTCTGTTGCGCTTGGCCCCGGTATTGCTGCTTGCAGCTATATTTAAATCATTATTATTGACTGTATTTATCATTTTACAGCTATTTTGCCTAAAATCACCTTAATAGGTCTTTAATTGCTCATTGCTGCAGTTGGTCTGACACTGCCAGCCATTTTGGCAGGTCTTGTCTTCTTCTTTGCGCTTGGCCCTGATAACTATTATTATTAGGGGCCAAGCACCGAAGGTGCGAAGGCACCTATTGAAACCGTTCCCGTTCTTATTAGGGGCTAAGCACCGAAGTTGCGGAGGCACCTATTGAAACCGTTCCCGTATTCTTCTTCTTCCGCCATGGGAGTCTATGGCAGCCCATAGAACCGTATGGTAAAAAGTTGTGAAATTTGGTACACTAATAGAGGACAGTCTGATCGATCACCATAGCAATTTTGATGTCTCTAACTCAATCCCTCTAGCGCCACCACCTGTCCAAATTTGTACTCATGTTTATGCTAATAACTTTTGAAACTTAAGGGCTAGAAACTAAATTTTTCCCTCTGATTCCTGAGCTCATGCCGATTCGATCGCAACCTATGACGTCATTTCCCATCATTATACATTTCCCGCCGTTTGGAATTTTCCCAAAAACCTACTTTTGCGAACTCGTCCTAGACGGTTTGTCCAATTTGCACGAAAATGTAACCAGATCATCTTCAGCCAGTGCTGACAAAAAGTTATGGAATTCAAATTGATTCGTCAAATTGTTTTTGATAAATGCGTGAACAAATTTTACAAAGCACTTGCAAAAACAGGCGTAAGGCTGTATCTTCGCAACGCTTTATTGTATTCAGACCAATAGATAACTTGATAGATACCACCAAATAACTTGGTACATGTTACCACAAGCATGACCTGAGGCAACTTAGATTGCAACGTTTCGGCGCAGCGCCACCTACTGATATGAACTGGTCTGATATGAAAAATGGCTATTTTTGCTTATAACTTTTGAACCGTTTGTCCAATCATAAAAGTGGTCTCGTTAGATTCAGGGCAACATGACGAGTCGTCTGATATCCAATTTTACCATATAGGCCATTTTGGCTGTCAGACATTTTGAATTATGTGCTAAAATGCTATATTTTATGAACACATGAACGGATTGTGACGAAACTCAGTAAAAATCAGCTCGATGCCTTGAAAGAGCCTGAGAAGTTTCGAAACAGCGCCACCTAGTGGATATTTTTTTTAAATGCTTATAACTTTGGGTGAGATTGACTTATTTTCATGAGAGTAACTTTTTTGTCTCCTGAATCCTTGCCGAGTCCAACGATACCAAACTTGCCAGGTTTCGGTGTATGGTTTGTGCAGCGTTGTAATTTAGCGCTTAAAAAAGAAATTAGCTGATATCATCGAAACCACTAGTCCGATCGAGACGAAACTAGTGTCAGAAGTTAGGAAACATAGGTCGATAGTCACGTAGGTGGGCCCAAATGTCAAAATATTGATAGTAAGGGGTAGTAAAATCCAATCAAAGTCAGGTGTCAGGCTGAAACCCCATTGTAACTGTTCATTTTCCTATGACGCATCATTCTCCAGCTAAAACTGATCGGGCAGACCAAACCGTAAGTCATAGAGACTTGAAACTATTCAGGACTGGTAGTACTCACAACAACTACAGACGTCACGAGGCCTGCCCCGATCGGCTTGACGGGGGCGCGACAGCGATCAAAAGTATGAAACGGCTCATAACTCCTCAACCGTAAGGCGTAGCCTTGAGTGTCTTGTATTACTGGAATCCTTGGCTCAAGACGGACAAAATACATGCATCGGATTTGCTTGCCCTTCAGGCGCCAATTTTGAGATATTTTCGTTTTTTTGTAAAACCTACTTCAGTGTAACCTTCTACACATGTGTATGAGCTCAGTCTGAGATCACATGGAAAAAATCGCAACGATTGACCACTTGGTGGCACTATAACGGGGGAAAAACACATGAAAATGGCAATATATGCACCCAAACATTAGTCAGATGAAAATGGGCATTCATTGTCTTCGTCCAGGATGCCATGATAGTCTATGAGGACATTGGTGTATCTCAAAAAACTCTGTACGTCATTACCACAATGCCCTGATGGAGCCTGAGAAATTTCAAGCCGGCGTTTTTCACAGCATTCACCTCCTTAGACTTCTGAATCCTTGCCGAGTCCAATGATACCAAACATGCCAGGTTTCACATTATGGTTTGTGAAAAGGTTGTAGCGTCTTAGGGTTACATATTATTAAATTAAATTTAGCTCAATAGGGAATTATGGGTATTAATATTTAGGGATTTATGATTAATCATAACGGGTTATAATATAATCACAAATCTCCAAAATCACCCAAAAGGGGAATACCTAACCTCGGTATTTATGCAATATATAATATATATGGTTAACAACAATTTATTGCAATTAACTACAGATATATCTATATTAAATAATCACAGAATAACCTCTAGGGAGTTGATTCAAAATTCCTCTCCGTTCTGTTTAACGAACGAGCAGTAATCCTTTATCCACTCACAAGGTCTATTCTTCCTACCCAATTTTCGGGAAGTTTATCCCTCTGGCCACAAAGGACAAACTTCCCGAGTTATGGTATTAATTAAAGCATTCAATGATGCTTATAAGAGCTCGTAGCTTAGATCTGACATTAAAGGGACTCGTGTTTTGTGAGCAACAACAATGACAATCAAAACGTGGATACCATGGTTTTAATAATGATTGATACTACGATTACATATGACTAAGTAAAGGATACATGTATATACAGAATAATGGAAAGTAAAGAAAGAGGATGAGGATAAGGGAAAGGAAGAAGGGTATGATCGTGTCCGATCCGACACCTTCCCAAACATAATATCTAGAGCCAGCAAGAACCATATCACCTTAAACAGGGGTACAATCTTAAAACGCATCTAAATTTCGATAGAATTGATACTTGCATGGTTTCTTTGTGTTGTGTAAAGCAAGATGCGTGCGTTGGCGTTTCTCAGTGTTCGTGCGCTGAAGCGCTCTCTCCGTTTGGTCCTTCCGGAGCTTAGTCGGTCCGCGGGAGATTTAATGGTGTTTGGAAGGGAGTGTCTTGGAAGGGAAAGTTCAACTCGTCCAAGCTGAGAAGGTTCCTGCTCTGACGGAGCGTGCCGCCGGCCGTGTCGCGGAGCTCATCGATCTTCAAAGGAAACGACCAAAGCCCGCGAGCCGCGCTGATGTGATGGGAGGAAAAGGAAATTTGTCTCGTCGGAGTCCTTGCTAGTTGACTGAGCAAAGATGTGCTTGTCTTTCTGTCCTTTAAAGTCCATTAACCTACGCCCATCTTCCCTGCGACGACCAATCGTTGGTGTGAATTTCAGGCGGGAGAGAGTTTCTTTGTTCGGACTTTATTACTCAAATGGAATGTTCTCGCTGGAAGCCAGAACTAGTAAAGTTTCACTCCAAAAGGACTAAACATACTAGCGGTACTTCTCATAATCATATACTTTGCACCATTGACTAAGACAAAGAAAGAGGAACCTTTAGACATCAAACATGCCTTGGTTTAAAGACATAAAAGCAGTGCATCTTCTATACAGAGCCATTTTGAGCGTTTAAGATGGCTCTTACATCACGCAAACATGAGAAATATAGGGAGCATGCATATACTTAAGAAATCATCATATATGTAATTTCTGGGATAGTTTAATTAAAGGCTAAATAAAGAGGAATGCTTGTGTATGTGTGTGTTAAGGTCATTCCCTGGCCATTCTTGACTGAAAGGTGGGTTAGGGGCTTGGGCTGATTAGGATCTCATTGAAGCCCTCACAGGGCCATTCTCATATCATCTGGTCACACTCTAGCTGGTCATTAACCAGTCGGTGGTGCAATTTGACTCAGACTTGTTGGAGCCATTGGAGCAGGGATTTAATTTATATGCAGAGCTGTTTGGAGAAAAGCATCTCCGATGTTTCTCCAAACGACTCACCACTTTGATCCCATGAGAGAGATACTCCAGATGCTACAAGGTGTACTTTAGCACCTAAAAAACCTTTGCGAATGTCTTCGAAACAGTTAGTCCGATCAAAACAAAACAACATCAGCAAATTCGGAAACATAGGTCGATAGCTAAACAATAATCACCAATAGCTAACATTTTGGAAGGAAGTGGCAAAAAAATCCAATCAATGCAGCCCATGCTCTCATAAATATAAGTGGCTATAACTTCAAAACAAAATGAGATATTTACAACAAATTTGACACATATATTTATGGGCACACATTAAGGATACCTAAAAAAAAGCAGAGATTTGTTATAACTGTAAAAAAAAAACCATATTTTTCCTTAGTTAAATTGCCTGTAATGCTGTGAAAGCTCTTTCCCATCTATGATCTAAGTTTGTTTCTTTGGATCCCCATTAGCCAACACCTAGGCAGTGACTACTCTTCCTGAGGTCCCAAAAAGTAAAAAATACAAAACTACATTAAAGCTGCAAGAGCAATAAATGGGTCCTTGCACCCATGCCACCACCAGAGTATGTGAGCGGAGTGGAGCGGCAGCAATTTCCCCTCCACGCTCTAAGCATTCAATAATCACTCCGCTCCGGGTTCACCGTTTCCCACTCCCAGCTCCACTCCTCACTCACTGATATCAGAAACACTGCTCCGTCAAAGGAAATTTGCGGCTAAACACTAGTCTTTTTAAGTAAGCTCTGAAATGTCACAAAAGTTCGCTTTATAACATGCATTAAATGAAAAAAAAAAATTATAGGCGATAGTTTCAACGTGGTTTATTGGAACATAGTGTGCAAAAAAATGTTCCTACGACATGCCAAGCTCATTAGGCTTTATCAGCATTAAAAGTTAAATATGATTGTTGCTTTTTGCAGTGTAAATTTAGTTGGGAAAGATGAAAATAGTCCGTTATTTATGTTTCATCTGTTATTTTATCTACGGGTCACTATACATTACAGATCTCTGCTCATTCAAAATCAGATCCAGATAAGCACTGTAAGACTACATTTGTTTGAATGCATTAGAGAGAACGCTTGTGTGTGTGAATAAGTGCTACCTGTTTAAAATGTGCTTTCACCCGATCATATTCAGTATGTAGAAGGTACAAAACAATTCCTTGAACTATAACATCCCGCTCATGTCCGTCGCTGTCATCATAACCTTTACATTCTTTCTGATTTGAATGATCCCTCTGTATCAAGCTAGTCAATGCTGGCCGTAGTGATGCCCTAAGCGCAATTACTTTATGATGCCCGTGGTGCCGAGAGCATTTTCTTGTGGTGTCCCCCTGAGCCCTTGGTGCCCTACGCAGCGCATGATGTGCGTGGTGGGAACAGCGGCACTGAAGCTACTTAAACGTGTTAAACGTGTGTGTGTTGTGGATAAAAATGCAGTTATATTATGGGCCGTTGACATTAATTGCACTCGCGATGGAGCGGTAGTGGAGCGCTCTTTTAAAAAATCCGCTCTTCACTCCATTCAAAATCACACCGCTTTGCTCCCACTCCACTCCCCTCACATACTCTGGCCACCACCACCTTGTGGGCTTTAGGAACACAGAGCATGGTGGGCAATATGCATTTAAGTATATAAAAATAGGAGGACCACATCAATCATTTGTATTTGCCACACTTCCTGCTACCAGCTGGTAGCACAATGACTAACTAAAATTTTGGCAAAACATCAGACTTTGTCAGGATGCCACGGACACGCCGTTCAACAAAAATTAAGATCTTTGAAATTTAACATCACTAAGGCTTAAGATTAGATTGACCAAATATGATGTTGTTCTGGTTCAATCTTAATGAGGAGTTATCCAAAGGTGGCACTATAACCAACTAAATATTGGCATGTAGACCACCATCGGTGCTCGGGCCCTAATTAAATCAACAACAATAAAATGAAACATACAAATCCCATTAAATGTTCCTTCCTTTTAAAACTATATGTAATAACGAGGTCTTATGTCGTAAAAACAACAATTTTCTCGTAAAAACGACATAATCTTCTCGTAATAACAAGATCTTATGTCGTTAAAATGACATTTTTCGCGTTAAAACGTCATATATTTTCTCCTAATAAGGACATGTGTTGTACAGTGATGTCTACAAAATATGCCTGTATCCACATTAGAGAATTCATATAGCCCATGTGCGTTTGTCACACTTCCATGTCTGAAAGCAGAAGCAAGCTAAGAGTAAAATAGGCTCTTCCGCTGCCTGTATCAGTGGCAATGCCCACAGCACGAAAGTATTGTATTGATGTAGCCACGGGTAACAGGTGCCATGTGCCATGGACCATTCATGTTCGCATCAGTGGCATAACTTTAACCTAGAAATAACGGACCCCGGTGCACAAATAGGCTATCAAAACTATCTATAATAGGCCTACTGTAATATATGTGACCCTGTCTGTGAAAACCCAGCTAAAGTAATTTTTTTGTCATTCGCTGTTTTATACATAAAATCCTCCTACATAATGTAAAGAACATTCTGTGAAAATATAACCTTGATATCTTTAATATTGACTGAGTAAGATCATGTCAAAAGTTAGCTGAATTTCGGCCTCAGAAAATCATGATTTTGAGAAATTCCAATTTTAAAATCAAGCTTATTTTTGAAATTGTAAAACATTTTAACCATTATTATTCTGATAATGTGCCAAATACCACATTAAAGCTAAGATTCTCCCATTTTCAGTGATATAGGACACATTTATGGGAAAATTCTTAGTTTTGTAAAACAAGTCTATTTATTATGATGTGCATGTCCAAAAAGCGTGAAACATTGAAACGATGGGGGCACCACAAGAGCTTGATTTACCAAGTCAGTTCACTCTAATGATTTCTAGGCTATAACTTTATTAGTAAAATGAAATCTCAGTAGAAAATGACATTAATAGGCCTATACATGTCCATTAATATATAAAACATCCATAGAAAATCTCACTGTGTAACATTTGGAGTAAATCCAGGACTAGGCCTAATGCCCTAACAAGTTAACCGGTCAGTCTCAAACTTTGTGCAGATAGTTAGTCATAACTGTGAATCTTCACTTGTCTCACAATTCGATTAGATTATGATTCATTAGGATTTTTTTATGGCTCATTGTGCTTAATAACTCTTTTAGCCTACATAAAGCATGTCCTGCACTTTGTTCTCATTCATGCATGTTCTAGTCGTATAGGTTTACAAACCGAAACCAAAACATCAGATGCAAGAGCTTTGCTTCCGAAGGACACACGCAACTTTTTTATATTAATATATAATACGGGTTCTTTATTTAGCCTACAAAAAACAGTAGGCCTATATTAATCATTATTAATTAAGCTATCAGCTGTTCTGTTCCTTGCACTTCACTTGCCGCGGCCGCCCTGTCAGAGAGCGAATTCATAAACCCAGCGCATCAGCATCCAAAGACCAAACTATTTAGACACTTAGCAGCCATTAAATGTCTTTAAAATAAGTTGGATGTATAGGCAGAAGGTGGAGTTTGGAAACAAATAAACTGTTCCTGAAATGTCGGTGATGACAAAGAAATCCACACAGAAATCGGAACCCGGCTTATGTCGCCATTTTCTTGCCTTTCCCGACACTGACCTGATCCTTGGTTGTGCGGATTGATATTATGGTCTGTTTGCACTTTGTAATTGTAAAAAATAAGTTTCTGAACCGAATGATATAAGAATCAGGAGTTGTTTCTGCGTCCAAAGTAAACAAAGAGACGATTCAAATCAATATTTAAGAAGCGTAGCGTCAATAAAATCATTAATTTCAGTATTTATAATATTATAAATGAAAAATTGAGTACTGCATCTCAAAGCCCTTGGTATAATCTATAATTTACAGCAATAAACACAAATTGCCTGTTTTGGTCATTTTTATGGCTATGACTACTTTGACGCTCTATATCTCCTAATTAGATTATGCGACTTTAGCCAGGGTTTCACAGACGTGGTCACAAATGTATTAAAAAGAAAGACGCTTTCAGCCTTACTCAAAGGCCGCGCAAGCAGGCCAGTTGGTTCGTCAATCCATTCTCTGCGTTCTTATTTTGCTTCTTATGTATTAAATATACAGGCCATTAGTTTATGAAACCTTGATCAAAATTATAATACAATTTATAGAAAACGAAATACACTTTAAAGAAATTATTTCTGCAAAACAACACTCAATAAAATTCACGTCTGACCCCACTCCATGTCTCCAGACATATTGTGTGTCTTATAGCCTATCTTACTCATGCTGCTCACTTTTCATCATTAACATATGAAATTAAAACAATTATATAATAGGCTAATATTTAAACATATAGCCTAACTATGAATCTAAATTGGCTACGTTTTGCATGTAGCCAACTCCACTCCAAATGCTTAAAAAATGTATTTTGTTTATTAAATGCAAAGTTTTTAATTTCAAATTTAATTTCTAAATTCAGTTCATATTTCCAACAAACGAAATTCCGAGCCAAAATAACGAAGTGATAAAAAAAACAGCAAAAATTATAAATATTAAAGAATTCGTGGGCGCTTTCGTCGGCATGAGTAGCCTATATAGGCTATAAAACGCGCAATATGTCTGGAGACATGGAGTGGGGTCAGACGTGAATTTTATTGAGTGTTGTTTTGCAGAAATAATTTCTTTAAAGTGAATTTCGTTTTCTATGAATTGTATTTTAATTTTGATCAAGGTTTCACAAACTAATTGCCTGTATTTGTAATACATAAGAAGCAAAATAAGAACGCGGAGAATGGATTGACGTGCGTAACGAACCCACTGGCCTGATTCCGCAGCCTTTGAGTAAGGCTGAAAGCATCTTTCTTTTAAATACATTTCTAGAATATATGTATTACAGTAGGCCTATAGATAGTTATGATATTTGTGGCTGCACCGGGGTCCGTCATTACTAGTGTAGTAGTAGGAGCATGGCTATGGTTAACGTACACGCCCCTCAGTTAATGTGAAGGGGTGTCCCGTAATTAAATTAATGTGCGCAGGTGATGCGTGTGAATCCTGATTATATAAGTAGTGTTTGAGTGCCGCTCAAGAAGCGCGCGGGCTGAGTTTTGGTGGTGAGAGCTCTCACTTGGGGGAAACGCTAACCGGCCGCTTGGGACAATTAGTGTCTCCGGCGGTGAAGATAGTCAGCTAGCGGGGGGCAAATGTGTTAGATAGTTAGAAGTTGAATCGCTGGCTAGGAGAGCTCCCAAGGACAGAGAACTGTTGAGTGACCCGAAACCCAGAAACCGGGCTATGGATGATGCGAACCTGAGACCAATCTGTGTGATGTAATCGACAAGGGGAACCCCAGAGTGTCTTCCCTGCATACGTGAGCTCGCTTACGTGTGACTGCGCCGACTGACACAAGGGGGGTAATGTGTTTTATGAGGTTGTGTTGTATTTTAATAATAAATAAAGTATTGTGTGTAAACTACCATCCTGGTGTAGTGTCCTCTACTCTCCTGGTTCCATCCAGCTGTTACACTAGGTTAAAGCTACGCGCTAATCATGAGCGATCCATGGCACCTGCTACCCATGGCTGTTAAGAACTATAGGCTACATCACTAAATTACAACAATTTCGTGCTATGGGCACTGCCACTGATACAGGCAGCGGATGAGCCTATTTTACTGCTTTTCAAACAAGTGTGACAAAGGCATGGACTAAATAAATTCTCTAATGTGGATACAGACATATATACACATCACAACACATGCCCTTATTAGGAGAAAATATATGTCGTTTTAACGAGAAAAATTACGTTTTAATGACATAAGATCTCGTTATTACGACATAATTGAGTGGAAAAAAATTATGAATTTGGCAGCAATGCGTCACCGTAGCAAATAAGTATTTGAACACCTGAGAAAATCAATGTTAATATTTGGTACAGTAGCCTTTGTTTGCAATTACAGAGGTCAAACGTTTCCTGTAGTTTTTCACCAGGTTTGCACACACTGCAGGAGGGATTTTGGCCCACTCCTCCACACAGATCTTCTCTAGATCAGTCAGGTTTCTGGCCTGTCGCTGAGAAACACGGAGTTTGAGCTCCCTCCAAAGATTCTCTATTGGGTTTAGGTCTGGAGACTGGCTAGGCCATGCCAGAACCATGATATGCTTCTTATAGAGCCACTCCTTGGTTATCCTGGCTGTGTGCTTTGGGTCATTGTCATGTTGGAAGACCCAGCCTCGACCCATCTTCAATGCTCTACATGGCCCCGGTCATCCTCTCCTTAATACAGTGCAGTCGCCCTGTCCCATGTGCAGAAAAACACCCCCAAAGCATGATGCTACCACCCCCATGCTTCACAGTAGGGATGTTGTTCTTGGGATGGTACTCATCATTCTTCTTCCTCCAAACACGTTTAGTGGAATTATGACCAAAAAGTTATATTTTGGTCTCATCTGACCACATGACTTTCTCCCATGACTCCTCTGGATCATCCAAATGGTCATTGGCAAACTTAAGATGGGCCTGGACATGTGCTGGTTTAAGTCAAGTCAAGTCAAGTCAATTTTATTTATATAGCGCTTTTAACAATGTAGATTGTTTCAAAGCAGCTTTACAGTGTTAAACAGGAATATAATGCAGCATAATTTTATTCAGCTGTATAGCCATTCTGGAAAAAAACGCTGATGTCATCAGTTCATTTCAATTATCATACAGTGACAGTGTGGGCTTTAGATCAATAATTCGATCAGTAATTTAGTTTAAATGGTTAATTTAGTTTATTAATTAGATTTATTTCAATGTTTAGTTGAAAAATTGAGTGTCCCCAACTGAGCACGCCAAGCCAGAGGCAACAGTGGCAAGGAAACCAAAACCCCATTAGGTGACCTAATGGAGAAAAATAAACCTTGGGAGAAACCAGGCTCAGTCGGGGTGCCAGTTCTCCTCTGACCAATTAACAAACAGCGTATTATTATTATTATTATTCTGGCAGCTTTACAGCTCAGAGGTCATAATAGATCGGAATATTCGAGGGACCGGGGGCAACATGCTGGAGACGGGTTTATTGCGGATGATGTTGATTAAATAATTATTAAAGTGCAATATTCGAATGATCGGAGGCAACATGCTGGAGACGGGTTTATTGAGGATGACATATCGATTTAAGTATTATTTAATTGTAATATTCGAACAATCGGAGTCAACACGCCGGAGACGGGTTTATTGAGCAGGGGAACCTTCCGTGCCATGCATGATTTCAAACTAGGGATGGGCATTTTTGTCAATTTCTCATTTCGATCATCGATAGGTCTCAAAAACGAGTACTCGAGTACTCGGGGGCGGGGCATGTGCAGGGAGCGGGGCATGTCCGTCATTGAGATAATGAAAACTGTTATGAAAATGGTTGTTGACAAATACAAATGTGACATGAAAACAGGTATATGAAAACATGAACATATAAAACAAAAAATAACTGCTAGATTATAATGCATAAATGTCTTTGAAAAAGAAACATCTTTATAAAATGACCGTCTCAAATAACCAAGTCAGTAATATCGAGCATTGCCTTTGAGCTGAAACTGTGAAATAACACCACCCTGCAGAGCTTGCTAGCTGGTTAATAAACTCAACCAAACGCACCCTATATCAATATTAATATGAAGATTATTATGAACCTATAACGACATAAATCAACACAAAAGGACGTGAATGCGCACGTGAACTTCAGCGTGCTAGATTTTACAGGCTATGGTTTGAAACGGAACATTTTGAATGCGCTCTTCCCTTAACAACGCTGATACACGGACAACGAATTCACACAGAAACAACATTTTATTTCAAACGTGTTCTTATAATGCTATGACAGATTGACTCTGCACATCATGCACTTAATTGTATTATTCATGATCGAAGCGTTTACAGACATCACTGCGCGTTTTCGAACTCATAACGAAAAACAGCTTTAAATAAACTAGGTCTACTGTTAAAAAATACGAGAACAGTATAGCACTGCTGCATTACTAATATCAATGATTCTGAGAAAGAAATAGCCTATCTGAAAAGAATATGACCGTCTCTAACCTATAATGTCGAGCATGAAATATGCGTTTGAGCTGAAACTGAAGAGAATGTGCAACAGCCGGTATAACGGCAGCGCTTTGCTAGATTATTAAGCTCAACCAAACGCTTCTTATATTAGATTAATCAGATATAGACAACATAAAAGTAATCTTACAACGTGCATCTGCAGAAAAGGACGCGAAAGCGCACATGAACTTAACACGCTAGTCTGAGTGTTCCCGCTAGTTTCTCTGTGGATCAGCTGATACACGGGGAACTAAGCACAGATCATTTACAGCATTCTAATTTCCATCGTGTTCTCATTATAATGCTATGACAGATTGGCGCTGCACATCTTGCACTAACCATTCAATGATCTATGACAGTGATTCCAGACATCACTGCAGTGCACGCCTCAGTTTCACTTTATTTCGCCGCGGTCTGGAGGCGTGCTGTATAACGCTAACCAATCAGACCTCCGGTACCGCGCAAAACGACACAATAACCAATAAAAAAAAGAGACAAATATATTTTTTTCAGGGCACTCATCGTTCTTATGATCGATGATCGCTGTCACGTTCGAGTACTCGATTACTCGACCACTGTTGCCCATCCCTATTTCAAACCATGACGTCTTAGTGTATTACCAACAGTAACCTTGGAAACGGTGGTCCCAGCTCTTTTCAGGTCATTGACCAGCTCCTCCCGTGTAGTTCTGGGCTGATTTCTCACCTTTCTTAGGATCATTGAGACCCCACGAGGTGAGATCTTGCATGGAGCCCCAGTCCGAGGGAGATTGACAGTCATGTTTTGCTCCTTCCATTTTCTAATGATTGCTCCAACAGTGGACCTTTTTTCACCAAGCTACTTGGCAATTTCCACGTTGCCCTTTCCAGCCTTGTGGAGGTGAACCATTTTTTCTCTAGTGTCTTTGGACAGCTGTTTGGTCTTGGCCATGTTAGTAGTTGGATTCTTACTGATTGTATGGGGTGGACAGGTGTCTTTATGCAGCTAACGACCTCAAACAGGTGCATCTAATTTAGGATAATAAATGGAGTGGAGGTGGACATTTTAAAGGCAAACTAACAGGTCTTTGAGGGTCAGAATTCTAGCTGATAGACAGGTGTACAAATACTTATTTGCAGCTGTATCATACAAATAAATAGTTAAAAAAATCATACATTGTTATTTCTGGATTTTTTTTTTTTAGATTATTTCTCTCACAGTGGACATGCACCTACGAAGACAATTTCAGACCCCTCCATGATTTCTAAGTGGGAGAACTTGCAAAATAGCAGGGTGTTCAAATACTTATTTTCCTCACTGTAAGTGCAGTTCCAATAGCAAAATATGTGGGAGAGCGTTGCTATAAGGTGACTATCTTGTATTGCAATAGGGAGCACTTCAAAGTCAATACCAAATCAAAACTAGTTAGCACAGTATTTGAAATTGAAAGGATTTAATGACAAAATCTGCTTATTGTTACACTTAAAATAGTTTCAAAATGGATGTTTGAGATGATAAATTTATACCATTAATCGTACACTACATGAATAAAATGTTACCAGAGAGAGAGAGAGAGAGAGAGAGAGAGAGAGAGAGAGTGAGAAGAAGAGAGCAAAGAAGAGAAGCCCCAATGACCTCAAGAGCCAGAGAGAAGAGAGAAAAAGCCACAGTTCCAATCTTCTTTTATCTATTCCTTGACCATGTGACTGAAACCAAATGTATTCTTTCAAACTGACCAATCAGACCAAACTCAAACATGACATTCAAACTGACCAGTCAGACCAAACTTCCCCCACTGTAAAGGTGTGGCACCCATGGGGCCTACAGGCCTCTCCATTGTCTTCCAGATGGCCCTTCTGTTAAGGAAATGATGGGTGATAACAGTAAAGCAAATTTCTTTGTCGGATTTCAAATATCTTTGATTATTTTCAATTCCTTCATAATAACAGTCCTAAACAACTTCCTCAAGGAACACCACATTACTCTTTAAAATCTGAATAACTCACATAATAACAAAAACATTGTCACATATTAAACAGATAATTTTTAAACCAATGCACACAGTAAGAAGTACATTTGTGACATTTCAATTTATTCAGCAATAATTTATGATCCATTACATAAAATGCTGAGCTAAAATCTAACAATACAGCTTCTACTAAGTTATTGTCATCAATTTGTGCTCATACTACTCCGTAATATTGATCTGTAATTCATATTTAGACATTCTAAAAAAACAAAATGAGATATTTCCACCAAAATCGACACAGATAGGTATGCGCTCACTCCGAGGACACATAAAAAAAGGTAGGATTGTGCCTCTTGGTGGCGCTATAATTAAACAAAATATGACATTGGCTCTACACAACTCAATGTTTTAATGTGGGGTTTTAACATTTTTGCTTAAAATTGTCTTCAAATGTCTTCACTCATTTTTTTAGTTGGTCTGCTGCTAGCTTCCTTGTTTGCTTCTGTTGCACTTGGCCCCGGTATTGCTGCTTGCAGCTATATTTATAACTGAATTTATTGATCAAATGTAAGAATTTGACATGAAAGATGGTCCATACATTTAATAAGGTTAAAAAAATGGCATTTATAAAGTAAGTAACTTTTAAGATTTAAATAGCCTATGTAAAAGCTGATATAACACTGAGAAATTTGCTACAGAATAAATATATTTACACCATCTACACCCCCCCCACACACACACACACATTGTATAGTACATACAATTTGCTATATACTGTACCTGATAAGCCCCAAGCTAATCTATATCAAATCAAATTGTGAAATCTGTTTCAATGCCCAGCGCTATAATATAAATGTTTTTTTTTTTTTTTTAAAGCAAATGTTGTCTTTTCCCTTTACTTTCTTGTCAGAGTGCACCAGAATGCTTCGTTTACATGTTAAAACCACAAAAACTTTCTACTGGGGGGCAATGCCCCAGACCCCCCTACAAGTATTTAATTTGGAAACATGTCACCTTTTTCACCACTTGTGAGTTTGCAAGTCTGTTCTTAAATACATTTAATATCCAAATAAATCTAATTAGTAAACTAAATTAACCATATAAACTAAATTACTGGTCTAATTACTGATCTAATGCCCACATTGTCAGTGTATGATAATTGAAATGAGCTAGATGGCATCACCGTTTTCTCAGGAGCGGCTGTACGGCCGAATAAAATTGTTGCATTATTTTCCTGTTTAACACTGTGAAGCTGCTTTGAAACAATCTGCATCGTAAAAAGCGCTATATAAATAAAGTTGACTTGACTTGACTTTTAAAAGGGCTACTTTTTACTCCTACTTTGAGTAGTATTTAGGACAGGTACTTTTACTCTACTAGCACTACATTTGACAAGTAACAGTACTTATACTTGAGTATGCTTTTTCAGTACTCTTTCCACCACTGCACCTGGGAGAACCATCAGTTATGACAAGCTCTTTTGTTTGAACAAAGGAGTTTACAGCTCTAACTAACTACACAGCGATTTTGTATATCGTATATTACTTGCTTTTGCCTGAGCTGTTGAAGAGCGTCCGCATATACAGTCGCAGGAGAAAGTCTTGATAGTTTGGTCAGATGGTCTTGCAGTTGCAATCGATTCCTTCCGTGTTGAGAGAAGCGACGGTGAACTTGCAGAGACTCTGTTATGGTCGAAGAAGGTCCACATGGCTTGATGTGTGTGGGGCTGGCCGGCGATGCCGAATGAGGTCTCACGCGAACAGCATTAGGGAATGGAAAAACCAGCCAGCAAGCACTACTAACTTGTTGGCTTTTACGTTCCAAAGAGGCCACACCTTTGAGTTTTGGCTTGACTAATGAGGAAGGTGCAATTCTCAGCGGGAGAGTTCCTTTGTTTAAAAGGCTGACTCATTGGAGTGAGTTGAAAATTGTGTGTTCATTTTATATTCTGATAAATATAACAAACACACTGCATTCTATAAAAAAGTGATGTCTACCAAAGGGTGAGTCATTAAATGAGAAATATTTTGATTAGAGACACCAGCTAGATGGGCTAACATTAACTAGTAATTATATCATCAAGCATGCATAACACTAGACAATATAAGAAAAGACAATATACAAACAGTAATGATACACGAAAATGTACTGGGGAAGTGTATGTTCATTCATTAAACAGATTGTTAACGAATTAGTGGAAATAATTCCATTTCTATAGGGGATTGAGTGTCTGTCGGTTGTGGTGTTCTCCCATTTGAGAACAATCAGCCAAAGTCTCTTTGAAGTGTATGGATAACACTTTACTTGAAGGGGTGTGCATAAGACTGACATGACGCCTTCATAATCATGACATGACACATGAAGGAGTTTTTATGCATGTTTATGACAACTGTCATTAAGTGTCATTCGCTAAATTAGGTCATTTTTAATGCAAAGAGATGTCTTAGTTATGACAACTTGACATAAACCAATACATCATAACCTGTCTTTATTTACCAAGACAACATAAACATGACATAGCAGATTAATTATCAAACTTAAGAAACGACTTAGCTTTATGGGTTAACATTACATTAAACTGTCATTTGGTTGGTTTTGACGTTGGCTATCATGAGGCCATTATAATGTCATTCATTTTTTTATGACCACTTTTTTTTCAGTGGTACGAATTGAATTTGTCATTAAAATGTCATTAAGTGTTAATACTCTGTCAAATTATTTTATAACAGTGTCATGAATATTTTTCTTGACCTAAACTACAGTGGTACAAGTTGAATTTGTCATTAAAATGTCATTAAGTGTCAATATTCTGTCAAATTATTTTATAACCGTGTCATAAATATTTTTCTTGACCTAAACTATGGAAGAGGAAAATCGTACTGAGTCATTGAAAACTCACCTCAAAATGATAGAGTAGCACCACTGGTTAGGTGTACGCTATTATGATGGTGTCTTAGCTAGACTTATCCATGATGTAAAAAAGCATTGCAAGAAAATATAAATGTGTGGGATGCTGTAATTAACTGTTTTTGCAGTGATATGGACCAAACGCTGCCTGGGTTAACCCACCATTGTACTGTTTTCATTTAATTTTGGGTGAATCAAAATGCAATTTTGGGTTTCCAAATGCAATAAAATAATTTTATCCATTTTAATTATTATTATTATTGAATGATTGATTGTATTTCTCGAACACCTATTCATATTTTTAAGACAAAATTGTCTATTATCTGACCTTCTGTTGGAGCTGGTGGAGGAAACTTTAAAAAAAAACATTATGAACTGAAAAATATTCATGACGCTGTTATAAAATAATTTGACAGAGTATTATCCCTCTCGAGTCGGCCGTCGCGCCGGCGTGATTGGCTTGCTTTTTTTCTTATCAGTGCCAAAGAGACTCAAATAACTGTTGTTTTTTTATCATTCAGGCAAGTGTTATAGGTGACCAGTCAGGGAAGGTAGGGACACAAGTCGGTTCTGGGGCATTTTGAGTTATTTACAGATTCTGAAAGTGTAGTCTCCAGTGATGTGTAACACATGGAAATCTGATAATATTTGGAGAAGTTGTGGCCATTTGAAAGTAGGCACTCAAAAAAGCTTAACAGGAAGAAATTTGCCTCTAAAGATTTTGTTCTCACCTGCTGGGAGTGACAATAGGGCTCATTTACATCTCATTTAGATAAGCCATACCCCCTGTAAAGCTCCCCCTGTAAAGCTGCATGGTTACAATTGGACCGCATACTATTAATAATAAAGGATAATGTGCATTGTAAATGTCAGTAATTTATCTTTTTGGACTAAAAATGATTTAGAGGCTGAAATATGTGAGTTTTATCTTCTTATAAAACCTTTTTATTTGTTATTTGCTGGTTTTCTACAACTTGGTGAATTGATTTCATTGTGTAGCATTGGGACTTTTTAACAGGATTCTGTGATAACCGTCATGATCAACTATGATAAACTAAAATCAACTATAATTGTGTTTTTATAGTATTATATGCAAAGTACAATTTTCTATAAGGAAAAAAAAATCTCTGATTCTATTCTTTTCTTTGACATTTAAGGGTAACATAGGCCTACAAAGGCTCTTTTAGGTCTAAAACAGTTTGGATAGTTCAAGCGTTCCCACAGCTTGGTTAACTTCAAATTCAAGAACCTTTCAAGGACTTTACTTTTGGCCATATGTAAGAGGTCTGATATTCTATTTGTCATATTTCTGTTTTGCATAAAACTGAAGAATATTCGGTACATCCTATACTGTATTCTAAAATGATCTGATATTAACTTTTGCATGGATTTTATTGCTTAGGCTCATGTAACCAGTCTATTTTTGCAATATTTCGCAGTGTGTCTGTGAAACGCTGAGGTACCGTAGTGGTTTTGTGTGCGCGTGAACATCATGGCAATGTACAACACAAAGTACCTCACGCGGGAAACACTTAATGTAATGCATAAATGCAAGTAACAAACGTAAATCAAGCATAGTCCACGAAGTGTTGGCGAAATAACACATTATCGGTCCGGAGAGAATAATATGGAATTTCTTCCAGAAAACTTCTTGCACAAAATAAATTCAAGCACTTTCAAGGACCTGTATGTATGTTTATTTTCAGTCATGTCATTGTACTCAGCCCTCTCTTTCTGCACAAGGGAAAGATGATCGTGTTGGTTCTTTACTGCTTCAGACATTGTGTTATCTGGGAGGTTTGCACTTCGTATCAGCTGCTTGTTGCTCGCTGCTCGTGTATCAGCCCCCAGGGTTGCCAGGTTTTCACAACAAAACCCGCACAATTGCTACTCAAAACTAGCCCAAAACAAGCCCAATCGTATTTCAGGGGGTAAAATATGTGTTTTTTTGGCATGGTTGCCTACTAAAATTCACATTCCTGGGGCTAAATATCACATAATTGGGGTCGCTTCAACCCGCGAACATGAAAAACAGTGGACTTGGCAACACTGAGCCACGCTTCCCTTAGAGGGCGGGACAATAACAAAAGAGAAACACGCCTCTGCTGCATGCTAGAATCTCCTAAAAACAAGCCGATTTCAACCTCAAAGTGTATGCTTTTAAATATACCAATACTGCTATCTCAAGGATAGCGAGGACGCACTGAAGCTTTCTTTGTCAAGTCAAGTCAACTTTATTTATATAGCGCTTTTAACAATGTAGATTGTTTCAAAGCAGCTTTACAGTGTTAAACAGGAAAATAATGCAGCATAATTTTATTCAGCTGTATAGCCATTCTGGAAAAAACGCTGATGTCATCAGTTCATTTCAATTATCATACAGTGACAGTGTGGGCTTTAGATCAATAATTCGATCAGTAATTTAGTTTAAATGGTTAATTTAGTTTATTATTTAGATTTATTTCGATGTTTAGTTGAAAAATTTAGTGTCCCCAACTGAGCACGCCAAGCCAGAGGCAACAGTGGCAAGGAAACCAAAACCCCATTAGGTGACCTAATGGAGAAAAATAAACCTTGGGAGAAACCAGGCTCAGTCAGGGTGCCAGTTCTCCTCTGGCCAATTAACAAACAGCGTATTATTATTATTATTCTGGCAGCTTTACAGCTCGGAGGTCATAATAGATCAGAATTAGGGCTGGACGATATATCGATATAAAAAAATATATCAATATATTTTTAGACGCGATATGGAATTAGACCATATCGCATATATCGATATAGTTCAAATTTGCGCTGCTCCCCGCGCCACCGCCCCTCCTCTTCGAGGGGGGGAGGGGGCAGGCACAGAGGCACTCTTCAACAAACATGGAGGAAGCAACTACGTCTGCAGAGCGCGTGGAGGAATTGGTTAGTAAAAGAAAAAGCAGTGGCTCAGTAATTTGGAGATGGTTCGGATTCAAAGTTTCAGATGAGCAACAACATCACGTTATTTGTAGGGAGTGCAATAAACAAGTTACAGCCAGGGGTGGAAGCACTACAAATCTTTTTCACCACCTAAAACAGTGGCACAAACTGCAGTACGAAGAGTCTTTGAAACTGCGCGCTGCAGAAGCCAGAGCCGCAAGCCATCGACAACCCGAGAAAGCTCCAGCCCCGACACAAAGCTCACTGCAAACTTAATTTTCCCGCAATGTGCTTTATGAAAAGAAAAGTGTCAAGTGGTGTAATATAACTAAAGCGGTGTCCTATCACATTGCTAAAGATATGGTCCCCATTGCAACTGTGGAACAAGTCGGATTCCAAAAGCTACTGAAAACTATGGACCAGAGATATGAGCTTCCCAGTCGCAACTACTTTGCACGAGAAGCACTGCCACAAATGTACTCTGAAATCAGACAGAGCCTTGCTGACCGGCTCGCTAACGTGACCCATTTTGCGTTGACCAGCGATATGTGGTCGAGCAGGACGTGTGAGCCTTACATGAGCGTGACAGTTCACTTCATTCAAGACTGGGAGATGAAAACAGCGTGTCTGCAAACAAGTTATTTCCCCCAGGATCACACCGGTGAGCACATAGCTGAGGCCCTGCAGGACGCAATTGCAAGCTGGAAACTCCAAGAAAAGTATCTGGTTGCTATAACAACCGACAACGGGAGCAACATCGTCAAAGCGGTTGAGCTGAACGAGTGGCTGAGGATGCAGTGCTTCGGTCACAGACTGCACTTGGCTATTGGTGAGTGCAGTGTTGTAAGGAGTATTCAGATATTTTACTTTAATCAAAAACATATTAAAATGTTAGTTTTTCCTTATTTTCCTTTGTGTGTCTGTCTGCAACTTTGCGTTTTATGCTGCTGTCTTGGCCAGGTGTCCGTTGAAATGCAGTATGTATTGTTAAATAAAGGTTAAATAGATTAATAAAACACAAAACTTAGTGCTAAATGTAAAATCATTTACAATACAGAATGGTAGATTTCAGAACCATATTTATTAGGTTTCCGTTATTGGATAAGAATTAGTGATGCATTGATGTATTTACCACTTTAATGTTACAGCTGGTAAAGGTGAGGTAATTATGACTTTAAAATGCTGGTTAGCCTGTTGTTATCATCAAGGTAACATATATTTAGCTATTATGATAGACTATAGTTTTTTCTCTGGATTGAAAATAGCAAACTGCAAAGTAACTAGAAACTAATGTTGACACATATGCCTAAACATTGTGGAGTTTTTAGTGGAGTAGAAATATGAAGTAGCATTAAAAAATAGCATAAATATTAAATACTAAGAACAACAACAAGAACGGAACACGAGTAAATGTACATACAGTATAGTCATCATTTATAAATTATACTAAAATAATAATACATTAAAATCACTTACATGATTAAAATTCAGAAAAAAATAATATAATATTTGATATTTATGATTAGTACTGGTGTTGATTAAAAAAATAAACTATGAAACGAGAAAATAATATTAATGTAGAATATTTCTAAAGCTTGATTTTGGATTAGTTGTATGAATGTGTTAAAGTGAAACCAGAGTCAAATTTCTCGCATAAGCACATTTGTTTAATAGTTTTTTATGATTCTGACAGGACATGGCATGAATGACAAGCGTGTCACCCGGGCCATTTCTTTGTGCAAAAGAATTGTAAGCTGTTTTTCGTACAGCTGGAAGAAAAGGAGACATCTTGCTGAAGTCCAGATTCAGCTGGGTCTGCTAAGTCACCAACTCATAACCGAGTCTGCCACACGCTGGGGATCCAGGCAGCAGATGATAGAGAGAGTCCTTCATTTGTGGATCCTCGGTTCAGGGCCACCTACATCCCAAGTGAAAAAGTCGATGCATTGAAGCACAGAGCTGTCTTGGAGGTGGAGACGCTACTGGCTGATCAGAGCAACTGTCAACCGCCTTGCCTATGTGTGCCCACTGTGCCTGAGCCTGCAGATGGAGAAGCAGCAGTAGCACCAAAAGCTAAGAGACTGGCAAGCTTCTTCAAGAAGCGCACAGCCACCACCACTGCACCAACCAAGAGGGGGACTATTGAAAATGAACTGTCAAGTTACTTGCAGTCCGCAAGTGTGGAGAGTGACACTGATCCTCTCAAGTGGTGGAAGGATCATGAAGTTTTCTTTCCATCTCTGAGCCACCTGGCAAAAAAGTATCTCTTGGTACCAGCTACCAGTTGACGAAAACTCCGAAAGGGTTTTCAGCTGTAGTGGCAATATCGTGACCTGCCACAGAGCATCTCTGAAGCCGGATGCTGTTGACAGGCTGGTGTTTCTCGCACAAAATCTTTAAACGAAGGAGGATACGCTTGTCTGTCTTCTAATGTCTACCTCAAGACAGCATTACTGTTTATCAAAGTAAAAAAAGAGGGGGAAAATGTTTATTGAGTTGATAATCTGTTTCTTGTGCAACTGGTTGAGACTGTTCAGATAAGAAATTGAGTTAACAAAAAGGAAATGGTCATCTCAAGCTGATGTTTAAAAAAAAAAAGTTCTTAAACTGAGCACTATTTTGTTCTTTCTTTAAATGTAAATGCTGCCCTTAAGTTACTAGGGTTTGTCATATTCTTTTGTAATGTTCGTTATTTGCATCTGTGGATTTGTTAGAAAGGAGAATAAAATCTGTTATTGGATTTTAAAAAGCCATTTATAGTTGTAAAACAATTTTTTTGATATTGTACTTTTCTCATATAAATATATTTATTTCGGAAAAAGATTGGCCTATTTTATTTTATAGGCTATTTTTTATTTTATTTTTATTTAAATGTGCACCTTATGGAGCTTTGATTTAAAAAAAAAAAGGTACTCCTGTCCTATTGTTAAACAGTATTTTTTTTTTACATTTTATTGTTATTTGAACAGCTGAGCATTTAATTATGAACCAGGTGAAGAAACCTGTTTACTATTTATTCATTTGATTTTGCAACTGTTCACTGAAATGGCCGGTTTCAATAAAACTACTTGTGACGTCATATTTGGCTTTGACTTTGACTGAACATTTGCTCTCACTTTGCGTAAAAAATATTGGGATATATATCGTATATCGATATTCAGCCTAAATATATCGGGATATGACTTTTTGTCCATATCGCCCAGCCCTAATCAGAATATTCGAGGGACCGGGGGCAACATGCTGGAGACGGGTTTATTGAGGATGATGTTGATTAAATAATTATTAAAGTGCAATATTCGAATGATCGGAGGCAACACGCTGAAGACGGGTTTATTGAGGATGACATTTCGATTTAAGTTTTATTTAATTTTAATATTCGAACAATCTGAGTCAACACGCCGGAGACGGGTTTATTGAGATGCCGTGTCGATGAGGCAGTTGCAGGGGGAGTCTAATCACGGTCTCTGCAGACACTTCTGGGGTCCTGTGTTGGTCTTCTCTGGGCGCAGGTCCACCATCTGAACTGGATATGGCCTGGATCCAGCTGACTGCAGTAAACCTCGGGATAAAACGGAGAGACTATCATTAGCGTAGATGCCATTCTTCTGATGATGTAATGAGTACATCAGGTGTTATGGGAAGTGTTCCCGGTTCCGGCTGACCTAGTTAATGCAGCCTAACAATCATTTCATTGAAAAAGTGTTTTATGTGTATGCCACAGTAAAGAGATGTGTTTTTAGTCTAGATTTAAACTGACAGAGTGTGTCTGCTTCCCGAACAATGTTAGGAAGACTGTTCCAGAGTTTTGGAGCTAAGTAGGAAAAGGATCGACCGCCTGCAGTTGATTTGGATATTCTCTGTATTATCAACTGGCCAGAATTTTGAGACCACAGTAGACGTGATGGAGTATAATATGTTAAGAGCTCGCTCAAGTATTGGGGAGCTAAACCATTTAGTGCTTTGTAAGTAATGAGTAAGATTTTAAAATGTATGCGATGTTTAATAGGCAGCCAGTACAGTGTTGACAGAACTGGGCTAATATGGTCATACTTCCTGGTTCTAGTAAGAACTCGAGCTGCTGCGTTTTGGACCAGCTGGAGTTTTTTTATTAAGCGAGCAGAGCAACCACCCAGTAGAGCATTACAATAATCTAACCTTGAGGTCATGAACGCATTAACTAACTGTTCAGCATTTTGAATTGAGAGCATGTGCCGTAATTTAGATATATTTTTAAGATGGTAGAAAGCAGTTTTACAGATGCTAGAAACGTGGCTTTCAAACGAAAGATTGTTATCAAAGAGCACACCCAGGTTCCTCACTGACGACGAGGACTTGACAGAACAGCCATCAAGTGTTAGACAGTATTCTAGGTTACTACTTGTGGAGCTTTTTTGTCCAATAATTAAAAATTAAGTTTTTTCTGAATTGAGTTGCAGGAAATTACCGGTCATCCAATGTTTTATATCAGCTATGCATTCCGTTAATCTTGTGAATTGGTAAGTTTCTTCAGGGCGTGAAGAAATATAGAGCTGAGTATCGTCAGCATAACAATGAAAACTAACGCCATGCTTCCTAATGATATCTCCCAGTTGTAGCATGTACAGGGTGAAGAATAGCGGTCCTAGCACTGAGCCTTGTGGTACTCCATACTGAACTTGCGATCGGTGTGACATATCTTCATTTACTACTACAAACTGATAACGGTCGCATAGGTATGATTTAAACCATGATAATGCAATCCACTAATACCTACATAATTTTCGAGTCTATTCAAAAGAATGTTGTGGTCGATAGTATCAAATGCAGCGCTAAGATCGAGTAACACTAATAGAGAGATACAGCCACGATCGGATGATAAGAGTAAATCATTTGTAACTCTGATGAGAGCAGTCTGAGTGCTATGATACGGTCTAAATCCTGACTGGAAATCCTCACAGATACCATTTCTTTCTAAAAAGGAACATAATTGTGAAGACACTGCCTTTTCAAGTATTTTTGACAGAAAGGGTAGATTTGAGATTGGTCTATAATTGACTAAATCTGTAGGATCAAGTTGCGTTTTTTTAATAAGTGGTTTAATAATAGCCAACTTAAAAGTTTTCGGTACATATCCTAATGACAAAGATGAATTAATGATATTAAGAAGAGGATCTATGACCTCTGGTAGCATCTCTTTTAATAGCCTAGTCGGTATAGGGTCGAGCATACATGTTGTCGATTTTGATGATTTAACGAGTTTAGCCAATTCTTCTTCTCCTATAGCAGTGAATGAGTGTAATTTTTCCTCAGTGACACTACAATGCTCTGTCTGATGTGATGCTGTAGTAGACGGCTGCATGGATAAAAAAATTTTCCTAATATTATCAATCTTACAAGTGAAGAAGTTCATAAAGTCATTACTGCTGTGCTGTTTACAATCATCAGAAGTTGAAGCTTTATTTTTGGTTAATTTAGCCACTGTATCGAATAAATACCTTGGGTTGTGTTTGTTTTCTTCCAAGAGAGTTGAGAAATAAGCAGATCTAGCAGTTTTTACGGCCTTTCTGTATGTGATCATGTGCTCTTTCCACGAATTACGAAATACCTCTAATTTTGTTTTCTTCCAGCTGCGCTCCATTTTTCTGGCTGCTGTTTTAAGGGCCCGGGTGTGCTCGTTGTACCACGCCGTTGGACTATTTTCTTTAATCTTCTTTAAGCGCAGAGGAGCAACTGTGTCTAAAGTACTGGAAAAGAGAGAGTCAATAGTTTCTGTTGCAACATCGAGTTCTTCTATACTATCTTGGATGCTGAGCAGATGATACTGATGAGGGAGATTATTTAAAAAGCAATCTTTAGTAGCGGCAGTGATTGTCCTGCCATTTTTGAAGCATAAACAGCTTCCAGAAATCGCTATAACATGCAGATAGACACATTTGAAGATAATAAACACAATCGCGACAATATATGGCTTATTTGTGTTATTATACCATGTTGGCTTGGCTATTTATAACATTTGACTTGTGATATGAAGTAAGTTTGGAGTAAAAACATGGTTTTAATCTCATTAATTGTTGTGTTTTAATAAATTGGTGTAATAAATCATAAATTATGGTTTAATAAATCATAAATTGTTGTGGCAGATAATACAGATATGTTTTAAGTTATCTGGTCTACCTTTATGAAGCAACTCTGCACTGTGCCCAAGCAGAATTTCCCCTTGGGGACAATAAAGTTAACTAACTAACTAACTAACTAACTAAGCAAAAACTCACTTCATTTTGAGTTTTTTTGTTTTTTCAAAAACCGTGCATAAACATTTTTCTCTCAAAAATACAAGCATGTACATACATGTTGCTCACATATTATGGTAGCCCAGTTTGTGCTGAATACAGTGTAATTGCACTTTTGCCATTAATGTGTTTATAAGCACCTGAAAAAACAAAACAAATGTAAGAGCATGTAAAAACTTCTAAAAGGCCCCAAAAGAGCTCAGACTCCAGAGGGTTAACACTTAAAGGTCCCATGGCATGGATTTTTTTTAAATAATGTATTTTGAGGTGTACTTATATTGTTAGTATGATTTTTACATCATAAAATGTCATAATTTAGAAATAAAAGGCATTTTTTCTATACTGATGTTTGCCCTGTGGTTGAATGCCCTGTGTCAAGGGGCGTGTCTGCTGTGAGACTTCAGTAAAAACATCCACTGTTGTGATTGGCTGACATCTTAGCATTTGAAATGGTTTAATGAGGTCTACGAGCCGAGGCACAAGCCTGCGGCCTGCCAGAGAGACGGATGTTGTAGTTACTAGCATATACTTCAGGTTATTAGTTTAATTCTAGTCGGAGGGACTGTCACTCATGTCAGAAAGTTAGTAACTTTAGTAAATGATGGATCAGTGCTGACTCGAGACGTGAACTGTTTTGAATGATTCAGTCCGATTTGGTGAACTGGTTTGGTTCACTAAAAAGAACCGGTTCAAAAGAACAATTCGTTCGCGAACCGGACATCAATGGACCAGAGACGGAGAGATTGCTAACTATAGTGATATTGTACTGAGTTATGAGAGCGCTGTCAGTGCAAGTTTATTTTGTTTGTATCTGAGAGTTCTGAACAAACACGAGTCCCAGTCACGCCGAGCCCGCCTTCCTCCTTATTACCAACTTTGTAACACATGTGCCATTACAGGAGATGAACGAGTTACGAGTAAGCGTTGATTATATCATTATTTTTAGATATTTTTCTATCATATGAAAAGCGTCAGTGCATTGGTTAAGGTCTGAGATTTAAGGTCTCAAAACACACAAAACGCGCATTGAGGACAGTGCAAAAAAAGACTCAACAGGGCATTAATCGAATGTAATCTAGTTTATTGTGGGGCTAGGCTGGCTAGCCTGGATACGCTCACGCTTACCCCCCTTCTGCTTAATCTCGCACCGCGTTTGGTGCCTGTGAGCCAGATGCAGTACTGGGGGTCGGTGATGTTGAAGGCCGCCCGGCCAGTGCAGCCCGAGCCTTGGCGTGCGTGAGGTTTTTCTCTAAAGATGTTACTCTGCCGATGTTGAGCAGAAACTCACGACTGTATGCACATTGATGTACACAGATAGACGCGACGAGGCCGTACAAAAACACTGACTTACAAGATAGAAAACACCATTCTGTCGGCAGAGAGAGAAGCCGCAGCACGAATAATAAATTCTGTGTGAACTTGAATAATTAGCTACACATCAGAAATCACTGATCACAAATCAGAAGGAACTGAAAAAAGACTTCTGTTTTCATTTGTACATCCAAACACTGAGAAACTGCCAGCATTCACTAGTTCACAAGCCATGATCTCTCGAGGACAAACAAATATGGCGCTCGCATGGGCGTGCCAAATTCTCTGGGCGGAGAAAAGGTAGGTAACCGTTCCTGTTATGACGTCATAACAGGAGAATTCAAGATCAGCTCGTCTGGGCTGTCATTTTCTCAAAGGCAGAGAAAGACAGCCAGAACTCGGTTTACACCGATCAAAATTTCTAGCCACTTGGGGACAATATTCAGGCTAGGGGAACTCATATTAATGTTGAAAAACCTCATAAAATGAAAAATTCATGCCATGGGACCTTTTAATGACATTTTAATGACAAATTCAACTTGTACCACTGAAAAAAATTCATGACATTATAATGGCCTCAGTCAACATTAAAACCAACAGTTTCAGACAGTTTAATGTTAACCCTATAAAGCTAAGTAGTTTCTTAAATTTGATAATTAATCTGCTATGTCATGTTTATGACAGATTTATGACAGGTTATGTTGTCTTGGTAATGTCAAGTTGTCATGAAAAAGACACTGACAGGTTATGATGTATTGGTGTATGTCAAGTTGTGCATTAAAAAATGACAATTGAGCGAATGACACTTAATGACAGTTGTCATAAACATGCATACAAACTCCTTCACGTTCATGATGTGTCATTTCATGATTATGAAGGTGTCATGTCAGTCTTATGCACACCCCTTTCAAGTAAAGTGTTACCAAATCGTGTTTGATCGATCCAGTCGCTACAACTACAAAATGTGGAAAAGAGTGCATAATCGAGCCACAGTCATGTTTTCATAATATTAAGACATGCAGTACTTCATTACTGTCAAATACAAGTAGTGTAAAACTTGTTGTATTAAAATAGATGTTGATGAATGAATGTAGATTGTATTACTAGTAGTTTTGTAAAGTATGTGATTGTGTATAATCATTATGTAAGGTGAGCAACAATGATAATGACAGTATAACTAAAATAAATGTCAATGAATAATTTATGTCATATTGTGTACACAGGTGGTCAGTGGATATATGAATGAGAGAACTCCAGCCAGTCAGAATGTGCCAAAGGCTCCTGATGTTATAGTGGAAGCCCATTACAATGAAGATGATGAGGTGATCAGTAAAATGGAGAATGTCAGTCTCCATGATAAAGGTAATGAGTTTTTCCTGCAGGCACAATGTTCTGTTCACCTCTTCCTCAAGCTTTTGCTGATATGCACTAATATACTGTAGTTGTATTTATTTTTACTCAAAGCCAAGGGTTCTCAACTCTGGCCCTCAAGATCCAGGAGTTTTGCTCCAACCCTAATCAAACATACCTGAACAATCTAATCAAGGTCTTCAGGGTTAGAAAGTTGCAGGCAGAAGAGTTTTACCAAGGTTGGTGCTAAACTTTGCAGGAAAGTGAACCCAGAGGGCCAGAGTTGAGAACCCCTGTTGTAAGCAACTTACTCTAAGCTTAAGTCTTCACTATAGTTTTCTATCTAGTTTAAATGAATAAATTACTTGTTGTTTATTAAAACATTTTATTGTTTAGTATGCAATTTGTAACAGAAACTTTAGACAAATTTGTCACTATATAATAAAAATTGACCTTAGCATTTCATTGTTTTGGTCAGTCCTGTGCCAATAGCCTTTTAGTTGTTAATGCATCTCACACCACCACAGTTTAGACATATTACCCTAGGAATTGCTTCTTTATAAATGTTTGTGTGTGTGTGCGTAGGGGTGGGGGTGGGGGGATGGATGGATGGATGGATATATAAGTACGGGTGCGACGCCCCTGAGCAGGTCATAGTTTGTCCATTTTGTCTTAAATGAAGGCAATTCACCAGCATACGAACATTCGCCTATCAACGGGTTGTTCTGTTTGGCCGGTGGCCAAAAATGCATTTGCCCACATATCTAAATGTAGGAAAGAAGTTGAATAAGCCCCATTTCTAAAAACGGTGGAGTGTTCCTTTAAGAGCTTGTTCAAGTACTGGGGAGCTAAGCCATTTAATGCTTTGTAAGTAATAAGCAAGATTTTAAAATTTATGTGATTGTTTAATAGGGAGCCAGTGCAGTGTGGCAGAACTGGGCTAATATGGTCATACTTCCTGGTTCTAGTAAGAACTCGAGCTGCTGTGTTTTGGACCAGATGCAGTTTATTGATTAAGCGAGCAGGGCAACTACCCAGTAGGGCATTACAATAATCTAGCCTTGAGGTCATGAACGCATAACTGTTAGCATTTTGCATTGAAAGCATGTGCCGTAATTTAGATATATTTTTGAGATGGAAAAATGCAGTTTTATAGATGCTACGTGGCTTTCAAATGAAAGATTGGTATCAAAGAGCACACCCAAGTTCCTAACTGGCAACGAGGACTTAACAGAGCAGCCATCAAGTGTTAGACAGTGATCCCTGTGATAAATGCAGGGAGATAGTCAGGCTGACGGAGAAGATTTCAGAATTAGAGGCATGCATCCAGACTTTATTTGAGAGTAGTGAGAATGAAAAAGCTTTAGACACTGCTTTGGATGCGATTAGCTTAGTGAACTCTGTACACTCTTTCGGTTCCGGCTGTAGAGCCTGTGCAAAAGGGCAACTGGGTGACTGTGAGACGGCATAGTTGTGTATCAAAAAAACGCTCTTCCGTTCCAATTAGAACATCAAACAGGTTCTCCCCACTCAGTGATGCACCCACTGAGAATCCTGTTGAAAGTGCCCTAGTTATTTGCGATTCTATTACACGGAGCGTGAAAATAGAGACACCAGCCAACGTGGTCACATGTTTACCGGGAGCCAGAGCGCCTGACATCAAAGCAAATTTAAAAGTGCTGGCTAATGCTAATCGTAAATTCTCTAAAATGATTATTCACGTCGGCACTAATGATGTTCGACTTCGCCAGTCGGAGATCACCAAAATTACCATGACTAACTGGGGCCCAGGTCAAGAAGCAGACAGACTGGCTTAACCAGTCTGCTAGCTGTCTCACGTCACAGAAGTCAGATAAATCCCAACACTGAGATTCTCACACCTTGATATTATCACATAGAGACTGTGTCTGTTCCCCGAATTAGTAAATACAAAAAAAACATTTAACGGTAAAAATTTGATTGATGTCCAACAAATAAAAACAGATATAATACAGATGAACAAATGATAAAGCTATGGCTGCTGAATATTCAATCCCTTCCCCCAAAAGCCCTTATTGTTAATGATTTGATTACCGATCATAACCTAGATGTGCTGTTTTTGACAGAAACCTGGCTAAAACCTGACGATTACATTACTTTAAATGAGTCCACCCCTCAAGATTGTTATAAACCAGAGCCGCGTCTGAAAGGCAAAGGGGGAGGGGTTGCTATAATTTATAATAATATCTTCAGTATTACTCAGAAGTCTAGTTTCAAATAGAATTCTTTTGAAATTTTGCTTTACGTTCTGTTATGTAGTGTAAATGATAAATCCCGTTTGACATTTGTGCTGGCTACTGTATACAGGCCACCAGGGCACAATACAGACTTTACCAAAGATTTTGCTGATTTTTTTATCAGAGTTAGTACTGGCTACAGATAAAGTCTTAATTGTTGGTGATTTTAATATCCATGTAGACAATGAAAAAGACGCATTGGGATTGGCATTTAGAGTAGGGATGGGCAACAGTGATCGAGTACTCGAGTACTCGAATGTGACAGCGACGATCGATCATGAAAACGATGATCGCCCTAACTTTAAAAAATATATTTGTCTATTTTTCTGATTGGTTATTGCAGCATTTTTGGCGGTAACTGAGGTTTGATTGGTTAGCGTTAGACAGCACGCCTTCCCGACCGGCGAAATAAAGTAAAACTGAAGCACGCACTGCAGTGATGCCTGGAATCACTGTGATCATGAAATACAGTTAAGTGCAAGATGTACAGCGCTAATCTGTCATATACATCGCATTATAATGAAAACAAGATTGTAATAGAATGTTGTAAATTATCTTTGCTTTAGTTGCCCGTGTATCGGCGTTGTTGTTAAGGGAAGAGTGCATTCAAAATGTGTAAAAACTAGCACGGCCAAGTTCTCGTGCGCATTCGCGTCCTTTTGTGCTGATGCAAGTAGGTACACTGATTAATCTAGTGTCAGGACCCACTCATCGTCGTAATCATACTAATCATACAGACCTTATACTGTAACATGGAATACATTTTTGCAGCAGTGCGATGACCTCTCAGATCATTACCTAGTATTGTGTATACTTAATTTAGCAAAGGCTGCAAAGCCGTCCCCTCGTTTCAAATATGGCAGGACTTTGTAAATAATCTTCCTCATCAGTTTCATCTCCTCAGCATCCCAGATAACCTAGAGGAACTTGAGGTTGCAGCAGAAACTATTGACTCTCTCTTTTCCAGCACTTTAGACACAGTTGCTCCTCTGCGCTTAAAGAAGATTAAATAAAATAGTTCAACGCCGTGGTAAAACGAGCACACTCGGGCCCTTACAACAGCAGCCAGAAAAATGGAGAGCAGTTGGAAGAAAATAAAGTTCTAGTAAATTTGAGTACTACAACGGTCCTAGCACTGAGCCTTGTGGCAGAAAGGGTCGATTTGAGATTGGCCTGTAATTGACTAATTCTGACTAATTTTGAGTAATTCTGTGGGGTTTTAAGTCCTGTAAGTTGCGAGTTGGGGCCTCCATGGATCGGACTTGTTCAGCACATCCCATAGATGCTCAATTGGATTGAGATCTGGGGTATATGAAGGCCAAGTCAACTCCTCAAACTTGTTTTTGTGCGCTCCTCAAACCATTCCTAAACCATTTTTGTTTAGTGGCAGGGTGCAATTATCCTGCTGAAAGAGGCCACAGCCACCAGGGAATAAGGTTTCCATGAAAGGGTGTACACTTTTGATGCTTAGGGAGGTGGTACGTTTCAAAGTAACATCCACATGGATGGCAGGACCCAAGGTTTCCCAGCAGATGTACAAGAAAATGTGATTAATCAGACCAGGCCACCTTCTTCCATTGCTTCGTGGTCCAGTTCTGATGCTCACATGCCCACTGTTGGCGCTTTTGGCGGAGCATGGGCACCCTGACTGGTCTGCAGCTATGCAGCCCCATACACAACAAACTGCGAGGCACTTTGTATTCTGACATCTTTCTATCAGAACCAGCATTAACTTCTTAAGCAATTTGAGCTACAGTAGCTCGTCCCTACATGCATCAATGAGCCTTGGTCGCCCATGACCTTGTTGCCAATTCACCACTGTTCCTTCCTTGGACCACTTTTGATAGATACTGACCACTGCACACCCAGAACACCCCACACGAGCTGCAGTTTTGGAACTGCTCTGACCCAGTCATCTAGCCATCATAATTTAGCTCATGTCAAACTTGCTCAAATCCTTACGCTTGCCTATTTTTCCTGCTTTGAACACATCAACTTTGAGGACAAAATGTTCACTTGCTGCCTAATATATCCCACCCACTAACAGGTGCCGTGATGAAGGGATAGTCAGTGTTATTCACTTCACCCGGTCATTATGTTATGCCTCAATGTAATTTCTCAATGTTAAGTGGTCTCTTTTTTCCAGAGCTATATCTTATAGGGCAGAAAAAAGTTGAGTCACTCATTCATGATTGAACAGCCAAGAGCTGTGATTATTTTTTCTCTTTATCAAGCCCAGATATCTTTGTTTGCACATGCCTCCCAAAGACGTACATATTAAATCATTAAGCATCCTTAGCTCAAAACATGGCAACAGATTCCAGAGTGTCAAGTTTGATACAGGGCATGTGGTGACTGAGGTGAACAGGCAATGAAAGACATGATTGTGTTTGCAGAATGAATGAGCTATTCACCTCTTTCCAAAAACTAAGATCTTCATGACTCATTGTTAAGTCCTGAAATCACCCTTGTGTTGCAGTAACTTTTTGAATTTTGAATTGAATTTTATTTACACTTGATGTTAAAGTTTTTTAAATTTTGTATAATCATTCAGAGGCTTTAAATGAAATAAATTAACTCATTGATTTAGGAAATGAGGAATGATGCAAACAAATTATTCCTTTTAACCTGATACATACATCCACTGGTAGCTGCCTAATATTTTGGTTTGCTGTGCTGGCTTGGTGTAACAATAAGCTTGGCTTTGTTTACTTGAAGATGAATTCTGTCATCCAGACTCAAAAGTCAAACTAAGATTTGTTCAGCCAATTTATAGTTGTTAGCAAGCAGAGTGCATGTCATTGGTGTAGCAATAGTAGGAAAGCTTTGTTCCAGAATGATTAGTCCCAGTGATTTTGTGAATATTAAGAAGAAGAGGGGACCAAACACTGAACCCTGAGGTACACTGCTGGTTAGCTGATGTGACCTTCGTAAAGTGCAAAAAAAAAAAAACAGGATCTGTAGAGAACTTTTCCGTTTGATAAAAAAATTCAAAAAATGACATTCAATTCAAGGAAGTGTAAAAAAAAATACGAGTAATTCGCAATCAACTTTTCTTTTCTGATTTAGCCCCTATCACAACACATTCTGTCAAACATGCTAATGCATGCTACTCTTCTGGATCAAGTTCGGAGAGAGGTATGCAAAGGACTGGAAAGGTAAGCCATTTATTTGAAAGAATATGCAATTTGCTTACTTTTAAGACAATACAATCATTAGTTCTTAGCATTATTGATTTTTTTCATGACAGTTATATATAAAAATGCTTTCAGACAAGATTTAGAAATTCAGATAATTTCTAAGATGTTTTTTAGTAAGCTTGCCTTTTGGAATGGATTAAAACAATTTTGCACACTTTTCTGGTTTAACTAAATTCTCACAATGTTATGTCTTTGTCTTTTTTCCTTTTTGGAATAATGTGCATCACTGATGAATCATGCACCAATACATCAGGAACATTTATTAACCCTTAATCACCCCTTGGGGTCCAGCTGGCCCCACTGGACAATTTTCCTTCATTTTTAAAAAGTGTTCCCTCCATCTCAGGGGTCATGGAAAGAGAGCATGATTGCATACAGAAATTGCATGTTTTCCTAAACAATCTATCTAAACATGCACAAAAAATCTCGGCTTGATTTGGTTGTTCTAAAGGAGTGTAAAAAAATTGTTACCATTTAAGGTCCTCGGGGTCAGATTGACCCCACATTGAAAATGAATGGAAAAATGAAAAAAAACAATTTTTTTTTTCACTTTGTTTGTCACAAAAATAAAACTAAATCCAATATAAATCTGAAAATTTCTACATTTAAATCAAGGTCTGGTCCTAGAGCTTAAACACAAAGTGGAAAGAACTTTCTATCTCATACACACACATGCACATGCGTGCACATACATAAACACACACACACACACACACACACACATAAACACGTGTGTGACTGCAACAGAGCGCATTTGTATAGAAATAAAATGGCATTAATCTGAAAAATTGCCATACATAAATGAAGGACTAATACTAGAGCACAAATGCAACATGGAACAAGCATGTTCACTCACACACACAAACACACACACACATGTGTCTGGGGCATTTTTTTGATTTTGGTAATGAATGGAAAAATGTAAAAAATATATTTTTTTATTTGTTTGTCTTTTTTGTTTTAATAAATCCAGTATAAATCTGAAAATTTCTACATTTAATGTAAAGTTAAATGTAAAACATAAATGTAAAGTTGAGAAGTAAATAAAAAAAATGATATATAGTTTTCCATGTAAAAAATTTATATTTCCTTATGCAATCGCTCTGTAAATGTTTGGGGTCTATCTGACCCCAAGGATCACAAACGTAAACCCTACTTGAGGGGTGATTAAGGGTTAAGAAAGTAAATGGGCAGGGTTTTTTTTGGTCATATTTTTTGTCAATTTTGTGAATAATACATCTAACTTTGAAGAGCGTCCAAAATTAGCATGACTTTCTTTATTATGTTGTGTATAATGGTCCATGGATGTTGTAATTTCAGGTTGTATTCATTGTTGAGAAGAAGCACTCAAGAGCAGCATCAGGCTTCCTCAAATTTTTCCCCAACAAGAATTTTGCTATGTTCTCTCCTGTGGACCATCGGGTCCCAAGAGTTAATGTGCCTCTAGCAGACTGTCCTGCAGAGTTTACCTCCAGACCTGGAGACTATGAAAACACACTCTTCATCTGCCGAATAACACAGTGGCCAGCAGACAACAACTTTGCTGAAGGGTGAGATCTGGGTAACCTGTATTTCCTCCAAATTATCAGCTTTACATCGACAATTGTGCTTTATAACAGTGTTTCTCAATGTTGTTTTTCTGTTTTAAGGCGGCTTGCAAAAGCATTAGGGCAAGCAGGTGAAATAGAGCCAGAAACAGAAGGCATCCTGACTGAATATGATGTTGACTTCTCTGAGTTTTCAGAGGAGGTCTTGAATTGTCTTCCCCAAGATCTGCCCTGGAGCATCCCTGATCATGAGCTCGCTAAAAGAAGAGATCTCAGGTAACCTACTACTTTGTCCCAGCACTGCAGGGCTCCATATTATCTATTAATTTTTTTTATGTATCATCTGAAATGTAATTTTATTTATAATTTTGATTTATTTGGTTCTGATTTTCGGTTTAAATGTATTTTTAAGAAAAGAATGCATATTTACCATCGACCCAGCTACAGCCAGAGATCTGGATGATGCACTGTCCTGCAAACAACTCTCGGATGGTATGTGTGCTGCTTTTGACTTTGACGCTCATTTAAAAAATGAATTACACTTGAAAAATAAACTATTTATGATATAAATACATGTTTTTCTTTCCCCTCGTGTAGGCAATTTTGAAGTTGGTGTTCATATAGCTGATGTGAGTTACTTTATGGAGGAAGGAAGTGCCTTGGATCAAATTGCTGGCCAAAGAGCCACGAGTGTCTATCTAGTCCAAAAGGTACGAGTTTGAATTTCCAAACAATTTGAAGTCTCTTAAATTTCTTGCAGCAGTGTCGCACTGCAGAAGCAATGGTACATTTTAGAGGAGTAACAATTCACTTGATTCGATTTTAAAATGCTACGAATTTAATGAATCACGTTTCAATAGTGATTCAATGCTTTAAAATATATAAGCCTTAAATTATTACATGCACAAATTAATGGAGACGTTGTGTGGTGTCGTTTGCACCCTCACAACTCTCCCTCACAGATACATGCTGCCTTTCACTTTACTGCCTTGCACTGGATTGTGCTCTGTCCGGAGCTCTCATTAGTCAAGTCAAGTCACCTTTATTTATATAGTGCTTTTTACAATGCAGATTGTTTCAAAGCAGCTTCACAGTGGTAAAGGGAATTACCTGTTATTTGATTCATTACTTATTTGATTCGGCTGTATAGCCGCTCTGGAGAAAACAGTGATGTCATTTAGTTCAGTTCTCATATAGTGTCAATGCGGGCGGATCAGTAATATAGTTGAATATTTAGTGTCCCCAACTAAGCAAGCCAAAAGCCAAAGGCAAAAGAGGCGTGGTGGCAAGGAACCAAAACTCCATCAGGTGACAGAATGGAGAAAAAAAACCTTGGGAGAAACCAGGCTCAGTCGGGGTGCCAGTTCTCCTCTGGCCAACGAACAAACAGTGTATGATTATGATTCAGGCAAACATTACAAGTCAGAAGTCATATTAGATTTGAACATTCAGACTATTTATGTAGTTCCATCTGGTTGAAGATTGGAGTCATCACACAGGAAACAGAATTGTTGAGGATCAGTGCCACTGGATGTTGTGGCGATGAGGCGTTCACAGGGGAGAATCTAGTTGACACGGTCTCTGCTGACACTTCAGGGCTGCTTTGGTCGTGTCCAGGCGCAGGTCCACCATCTGATCTGGATCAGGCTGACTACAGGAAACCTCGGATAAACAGAGAGACTAACATTAGCGTAGATGCCATTATTTTGTACATGTACAGGGTGAAAAGCAACGGTCCTTGCACTGAGCCTGTGGTACTCCATACTGAACTTGTGATCGATATGACATCTCTTCATTTACTGCTACAAACTGATAATGTTCAGATAAGTATGATTTAAACCACGCCAATGCAATTCCACTAATGGCCACATAATTTAAGAGTCTATTTAAAAGAATGTTGTGATCGATAGTATCGAATGCAGCACTAAGATTGAGTAACACTAATAGCGAGATACAACCAAGATCGGATGATAAGAGCAAATCATTTGTAACTCTAATGAGAGCTGTCTCAGTTCTATGATACGGTCTAAATCCTGACTGGAAATCCTCACAAATACCATTTCTTTCAACAACAAAAAAAAGGAGCATAGTTGTGAGGATACTGCCCTTTCTAGTATTTTTGACAGAAAGGGTAGATTTGAGATTGGCCTGTAATTGACTAATTCTGTAGGATCAAGTTGCGTTTTTTTAATAAGAGGTTTAATAATAGCCAGCTTAAAGGTTTTCAGTACATATCCTAATGACAAAGATTAATTCATGATTTTTAGAAGAGGATCTATGACCTCTTGAAGCATCTCTTTCAGTAGCTTAGTCGGTAAAGGGTTGAGCATACATGTTGTTGATTTAGATGATTTAACGAGTTTAGCCAATTCTTCCTCTCCTATAGCAGTGAATGAGTGGAATTTTTCTTCCGTGATACTACAATGCACTGTCTGATGCGATACTGTAGTAGATGGTTGTATAGTTATAATTTTCTCCCTAAAATTATCAGTCTTGCATGTAAAGAAGTTCATAAAGTCATTACTGCCTTGCTGTTTCCAAACGTCAGAAATTGAAGCTTTTTTTCTTGTTAATTTAGCCACTGTATCAAATAAATACCTAGGGTTGTGTTTGTTTTCTTCTAAGAGAGTTGAGAAATAAGATCTAGCAGTTTTTACGGCCTTTCTGTATGCAATCATGCTCTCTTTCCACGAAATGCGAAAAACCTCCAGTTTTTTTTCTTCCAACTGCGCTCCATTTTTGTTGCTGCTGTTTTAAGGGCCCAAGTGTGCTCGTTGTACCACGGCGTTGGACTATTTTCTTTAATCTTTAAGCGCAAATGAGCAACTGTGTCTAAAGATTTAGGAAAATAATCGAATTGCAATTTTTTTTGCAATCTAATTGTGATTGCGATTTAACCCTCTGGAGTCTGAGCTTTTTTTGGGGCCCTTTAAAAGTTTTGACATGCTCTGACATTTGTGCTTTTTCAGTTGCTTATAAACATATTAATGGCAAAAGTGTCATTTATACTGTGTTCAGTAACTGGGCTACCATAATATGCGAGCAACGTGTATGTACATTTTTGTATTTTTGAGAGAATCACTTTTGTGCATGTTTATTTTAAAAATTAAAAATGTAAGTCTCAGAATTAAGGTCTCAAAAAACACAATAGATATGTGTCCACAAATCTTTTGACTTATGGGGTGTTGTTGCCTAGAGTTTTTGCTTCAAACTGATATGAGAATCATTGAGCCTACTCATTCACATAAAACAGTATATTAATTTACATTTTGTAAGACACTTTTTCTTTACAAAGGCTGTATGTGAAGAGGCGTGAATGAACATGAATAATGATGTAAATCACACCTGAGAGAACAAAAGACCTGCATAATGAGCTGCATAATGACCTGCAATAATGAGCCTCAGGTTGTGTCAGAGAGAGCACAAAGACAAAATAAATAAATAGATGTTATAGTTTATTTAGAATATACAGTGGGGCAAAAATATATTTAGTCAGCCACCAATTATACAAGTTATTCCACTTAAAAAGATGAGTGAGGCCTGTAATTTTTAGCATAGGTACACTTCAACTATGAGAGACAGAATGAGACATTGTTTGATTTTTAAAGAATTTATTTACATAAATTGAATTTATTATGGTGGAAAATAAGTATTTGGTCAATAACAAAAGTTCATCTTAATACTTTGTTATATACCCTTTGTTGGCAATGAGAGAGGTCAAACGTTTTCTGTAAGTCTCCACAAGGTTTTTACACACTGTTGCTGGTAGTTTGGCCCATTCCTCCATGCAGATCTCCTCTAGAGCTGTTATATTTTGGGGCTGTCGCTGGGCAACATGGACAGAGGAGCCTCTTAAAGAAGAAGTTACAGGTCTGTGAGAGCCAGAAATCTTGCTTTTTTTTAGGTGACCAAATACTCATTTTCCACCATAATTTGCAAATAAATTCTTTAAAAATCAGACAATGGGATTTTCTGGATTTTTTTTCTTTCTGTCTCTTATAGTTAAAGTGTACCTATGATAAAAATTACAGGCCTCTCTCATCTTTTTAAGTGGGAGAACTTGCACAATTGGTTGCTGACTAAATACTTTTTTGCCCCACTGTAGTTAACAAAGGCACATTACAAAGGCCCATTATATTTTAAATTATCAAAAGATTTGACTACTATTTTTAATGTTTTTGAAAGAAGTCTCATGTTAAAAAAAAAGTAATATTGTGACACAACACAATTCAGTTAGTATTCAGTAAATACAAATAAATGAACAATTGGTAATGATGAATGTTATAAGTAAAATATTTATAACATTAATTGACACACGTGCAATGCATGATGCAAGGCTATCTGCTATATTTGCTTCTTATTAAATAAGAAGCAAATATATTAAAAACATTGATTAAAATTAAGATACAATTTATACAAAACGAAATTCACTTTAAAGAAAGGCTTTCTACAAAACAAAACTTAATGAAGTGGTCAAAATCATTTCTGACAAACTCCATGTCTTCTGATATATTGTGTATCTAATGATGTGTCCTCGTGCTGTTTACCTTTCACAATAAACATATATTACATAAAAAAGATTACATTAGGTTATAATATTTAAACATCAATATGAAACCAATTATTTTTTAATGGCTATTGAACACACAACTTTTGACTGGTACTATAGGCTATTTATAGCATCTGAGCAGATTTTTGCGAATAAAAGCTTTATTGATGTGACACTAGGCTATTTTACAATAAACACTTCATAATCTGTCCAAAACAGGCCAAAGAAATCTTGTCTAAACAGTTTTACGTCTATTACATTTTATGTTGCAGCAGGATTCATATTTAAATGGTATTTTGCAGTTTAATATTCACAGACACTAACATAATAAACTTACCTTACAAACCCCCCCCACGATTTTATTCTTAGGTAGGCTAAATTATTCCAGGATCATTCCTACTGTGTCTCATTTACATTTACATTTACATTTAGTCATTTAGCAGACGCTTTTATCCAAAGCGACATACAAATGAGAGCAAAAGAAGCAACTAGAACAGTCAAGGGCAACATTATGCAAGTGCTGTAACAAGTCTCAGTTAATCTAGCTCAGAATACACAGGACAGTTTTTTTTTTTTTTTATAAATTGGACAGACAGAAAATGAATAGAATGATAAGTGCTATTCTTGATTGGTCAGGTGCTGCTGGAAGAGATGTGTCTTTAGGCGTTTTTTGAAAATGGTTACCGACTCGGACGCACGAATTGAGATAGGCAGGTCATTCCACCAGGTGGGAACAGCCCAGGAAAAGCTCCGTGAGAGCGATTTCATGCCTCTCTGGTATGGCACCACAAGGCGTCGTTCACTAGCAGAACGTAAGTTCCTGGAGGGTGTGTAAGTCTGAACAAGCGAGTTTAGGTATATTGGTGCAGAGCCAGTGGTTGCTTTGAAGGCGAGCACCAGTGCCTTGAATTTGATGCGAGCAGCTATTGGCAGCCAGTGCAGACTGATGAAGAGAGGCGTGACGTGCGCTCTCTTCGGCTCATTAAAGACCAACCTCGCCGCTGCATTCTGGATCAGTTGCAAGGGTGTGATAGTGCATGCCGGAAGGCCCGCTAGAAGAGCATTACAGTAGTCCAGTCTGGAGAGAACAAGAGCTTGGACCAGTAGTTGTGTGGCATGCTCTGATAGGAAGGGTCTAATCTTAATGTTGTATAATGCAAATCTACAGGATCGGGTTGTTGCAGTAATGTGGTCAGTGAATTTTAGTTGATCATCAATCACAACTCCAAGGTTCCTGGCTGTCCTGGACGGAGTTATGGTTGATGAACCTAGCTGAATGGAGAGATGGTGGTGAAGTGCTGGGTTGGCAGAGACAACAAGAAGTTCTGTCTTTGCAAGGTTAAGTTGAAGGTGATGTTCTTTCATCCAGGCTGAGATGTCTGTTAGGCAGGCAGCGATACGAATACCAACCGATGGATCATCTGGTTGAAATGAGTTGAGTGTCGTCGGCATAGCAGTGATAGGAAAAGCCATGTCTCTGAATGACCGATCCCAGTGATGACATGTAGATAGAGAAGAGAAGTGGTCCAAGCACTGAGCCCTGGGGTACTCCAGTGGCTAGATGATGTGACTTGGACACTTCACCTCTCCATGACAACCTGAAGGACCTACCTGAGAGGTAAGACTTGAACCACTGGAGAGCAGTTCCTGAGATGCCCATCTTCATGAGAGTTGACAGGAGGATCTGGTGGTTAACTGTGTCAAAAGCAGCAGACAAATCCAGTAAGATAAGTACTGTGGATTTGGAAGCTGCTCTTGCCTGTCTGAGTGCCTCCGTAACCGAGAGCAGGGCAGTCTCAGTTGAGTGACCGCTTTTGAAGCCGGATTGGTTGATGTCCAGGAGGTTGTTCTGTTCAAGAAACGTAGAAAGCTGGTTGAACACCACTCGCTCAAGTGTCTTTGCAATGAAAGGAAGAAGGGATACCGGTCTGTAGTTTTCTAAAAGTGCTGGGTTTAGAGAGGGTTTCTTAAGCAATGGGGTTACCTGAGCCTGCTTAAATGCTGTGGGGAAGGTCCCGGTGTGAAGAGAGGTGTTGACAATGTGAGTGAGTGCAGGAGTAACAGAAGAAGAAATGGCCTGAAGGAGGTGGGTGGGGATAGGATCAAGCGGACATGTAGTGGGATGATTGGATAGGATGAGTTTGGAGACATCTGCTTCAGAGAGCAGAGAGAAGGAGGGGAGCGTGTGTGTGATGGTTGTTGAGATGTGTGTGTCAGTTTGTGGTGTGGAGAATTGACTGCTGATGGAGGAGGTTTTGTTTGTGAAAAATTATGCAAAGTCATTAGCTGTAAGAGTTGATGAAGGAGGGGGAGGAGGAGGACAAAGGAGCAAAGAGAATGTTTTGTAAAGTGCACGAGAGTCAGAGCAGTTGTTGATTTTGTTGTGGTAGAATGTAGTTTTAGCAGTGGAGACATTAGTTGAGAATGAAGCAAGAAGAGACTGATACAGGGTTAGGTCAGTAGCGTTTTTAGTTTTTCGCCACTTCCTCTCTGCCACCCGGAGTCCAGAGCGATGTTCACGGAGAACATCAGACAGCCAGGGGGCAGAGGGGGTGGTGCGGGCTGGCCTGGATGGAAGGGGACAGAGGTTGTCTAAGCAAGATGTTAGAGTGGAGCAAAGAGTGTCAGTAGCACTGTTAGTGTCTAGTGCTGAGAACTGAGCAGGTGGAGGGAGTGAGGATGAAACCATAGTGGATAGACGGGAGGGAGAAAGCGAGCGTAGATTACGCCGAATGGTGATCTGTGGGGGAGTGTGTGTTGTGTCAGGAGTTAGTATGAGGTTAAGAGTGATGAGAAAGTGATCTGAGGTGTGCAATGGAGTAACTAAAGTGTTGTCTGTGGAGCAGTAGCGCCTGTAGATAAGGTCCAGATGGTTACCTGATTTGTGAGTAGCTGTAGTAGATACTCGCATCAGGTCAAATGAGGTCAGAAGAGTGGTGAAGTCAGCCGCCTGGGGTTTATCAAGGTGGATGTTGAAGTCACCAAGCAGTACCAGAGGAGTGCCATCCTCAGGGAAGTGAGAGAGGAAAATATCCAATTCCTCTAAGAAGTTACCCAGTTGACCTGGAGGGCGATAAATAACTACAACATGGATTTTAGCAGGATGAGTAATAGTGATTGAGTGTGATTCAAAAGAGCGGTTGCCAGATAGAGATGTAATGGGCTCAAATTTCCAATCATTTGAGATGAGCAAACCAGTACCTCCACCCCTCCCAATCGGGCGTGGGGTGTGTGAAAAAGTGAAATTATTTGAGAGAGCTGCAGGAGTGGCAGTGTCTTCTGGTTTGATCCAGGTTTCAGTTAGAGCCATCAGACTGAGATGTGAATGAGTGGAAAAAGATGAAATAAAGTCTGCTTTGTTTACAGCAGACTGGCAATTCCACAGACCAATTGGAATGGACATTAATGTAGTAGAGGAAATAGGTACACTGCGCAGATTATTAGGATTACGGCATCTAGAACGTGCTGAGCGTGACTTGCGGGTGTTTGAGGTAACAGTAGCGATTTGGAAGCACATCGTGAATATGGGTCCGAGAACCAAACAGATAACAACAAGCAAAACAAGCAAAACACAAAAGTGGACAAAGTAGAAGGAAAGCTATATTCAAGTGCCTTGTCGTGTCCTTGCTCGAGTGGAGTCGCGCAGAGTAGAGTCGATGGTCTTTACACTCCTCGGTCTTCACACTATGAGGGCTTCACACGAGGGCTGCCGCGGAGAACCGCTCACTTATACTCACGTTAATTGTCCTTATTGAATACAGATGGCTACTCCCAGTGAAACGCGTTCGGCTCGCGTGAGGTCACGTGACTAACAAACTTTCACCAAACAGACAACCAACTACAGCACACAGACAACGTTCTGACTAACAGCTGAACTACAGATCACTTAAGAAAATGTAAACAGTACTCACAGACTAGTTGTTTTCCCTGAAGTTCGATTGCTTCTCTCGAACTTCTCGAACTTGCGTCTCAAAATGATGTAAAGTGTTGGTGTGTTTATTTGAGTTGATGTGGGCATTGATTCTGCTCTCATTGATCGATTGCGTCAGTATTTGAATCTCAAAAGAATGCGCGCTCCGTGGGCGTGGCACATTAGAGAATAATGAGACACTCCTGAATGACGGACATGTTTCTATTTTCAAATAGATTACATAAACACAGAATATTTGTTTTCGTTTTGATTTACATTATTTAAAACCTGACATTTCAACGTCTCTTTAGACATACGTCTCATGTTTGTGTGATTTTTGTGATTGTTTTCACCAAGCTACAGGTCATTTTCTGAAGAGAATCAGATTAGACATTTACAGAGGCTGCAGATCGCGCATCATGATTGTTTTTTTATTTTGCAAAAAGCACAGCATTTTGTTTTTATTGTGAATGTACAGAAATAAAAGTCGAAACTTAACAGATTATAATGATATATAACACTTGCCTGAATGATAAAAATCGACAGAGTTATTTGAGTCTCTTTGACACTGATAAGAAAAAAAGCGAGTTGATCTCGCCGGCATGACGGCCGACTCCAGGGGGTTAATATGCGATAATTTTTTTAAAGCTCTTTATCTTCTGTATTATTCAATAAATATGAGCAATAAATTGTATAGTAATGGTGGAAATCTTAAGGCACCTCATGATCCGATTCCGAGAGTCACGATCTAATTCCAAAACAATTAAAAACTTTTTTTCTTATAAATTAATCTTATTAATAAAACTTTAAAATCTTTTTTTAATTATATATGTAATTATAAGTACTTTTTAAAATAATTACACTTGCTTGTTAAGAATTTTAATTATATAAACTAATATTGCATCATAACATAAAAGTTAGTAAATAATAAAGAGGAACAAAAAACGTATTACAAGCAATGAACAAAGAATGCTTTCAGTATTTAAGAGTATTTGAACTGTGAGTGATTTTTCTCTTTCTCACCATTACTGTTGCTTGATTATTAAGGATGACATCATAGACAGCGGGAGATCAGCACTCACACTAATGCACAAATCTCTTTTGAAATATGAGGAGATGTTTGTCCTGTCTGTTTAATTCCTTAAGACTTTACTGATTGTGTTTACATAAATTTTGCGTCATAAAAGCATTTTGAGATGCACACAGACGCATGCACGAGCACCCTTCACAAAGCACGGCGTGAGCATTTGAAACTGAAAGCCTTCTGTCATTTGAGTTTTCTATTTTTAATATAGAAGCACACTGCATTCCAAATGACATAAATGAAGCCTTCGTGGCTATTTGTAAGGAAAATACCGGTGGGCGAGAACACACACTGCAAGCATAACATCAAGCAAAGTTTCTCACAGCGCATATCCTATGCGATGAAGCCCGTGTGTGAGATGAAATGGAAGCAAGCAGAATACGGGTGTTTCTAAAACACACAGCACCATTGCGCACCTACAGTTAAAATCTAAGCTCAGAATCATTGGAGAGAGAATCTTTTCTCCCTCTCCTATTGTATAGTATGAGCAACACAATATTAGATTGGGTTAAACACAAACTGTTCTTTCCTTTAGGCCAGGCCTGTAGGCGTAACGTGCCAAGTTGATGCTTCTTCTGCAGACTGCTTTACTGAGTATAATCGCAGCCTTTGCGGTTAAAAAATAGTGTTTTATCATATCGCGATATTAAGGCAAATGCAATTCATTGTTCAGCCCTAGTCTAAAGTGCTGGAAAACATAGAGTCAATAGTTTCTATTGCAACATCAAGTTCCTCTAGGCCAGGGGTGTCCAAACTCGGTCCTGGAGGGCCACTGTCCTGCAGAGTTTAGCTCTTACTTGCCTCAACACCTGTCTGGAAGTTTCTAGTATACCTAATAAGACCTTGATTAGCTGGTTCAGGTGTGTTTAATTGGGGTTGGAGCTTAACTTTGCAGGACAGTGGCCCTCCAGGATCAGGATTGGACACCCCTGCTCTAGGCTATCTGGGATGCTGAGGAAATGGAACTGATGAGGAAGATTATTTACAAAGCAAACTTTAGTGGTAGTGGTGATAGTCCTACCATATTTGTAATGAGGGGACAGCTTTGCAGCCTTGGCTAAATTAAGTATACATGATACTAGATAATGATCTGAGATGTCATCGACTCTGCTGCAGAATTTAAACGGCATAAACATTTATTTCATGTGACAATATTAGGTCTAAAGTATGAGTACAACCGTGAGTGGGTCCTGACACGTGTTGCCTAACTCCAATAGAGTTTAGAATGTCTCTAAATGCCAATCTCAATGCGTCTTTTTCATTATCTACGTGGATATTAAAATCACCAACAGTTAGCACTTTATCTGCAACCTATTATGCAACTCTGATAGAAAATCAGCAAATTCTTTGATAAAAGTCTGTATGTTGCCCTGGTGGTCTGTATACAGTAGCCAGCACAAATGTCAATCGGGATTTATCATTTACACTACATAACGTTACGTAAAGCACCAAAACTTCAAAATAATTATATTTTAAACTAGACTTCTGATTAATACTGAAGATATTACTATAAGTTACTGTAACCCCTTTGCCCTTTCGCTCATGTTCATAACAATAATCTTGAGGGGTGGACTCCTTTAAAGCTGTGTTTCCACCGCAATTACCCTGAGCAATTTTTCCCCCAGACTTGTTGCTGTCTGCGTTTCCATCACAGTCTAAAGTACCAGTCCAGTGACATAGGACTGTGCACGACTTTCCAGTTCCTACTGGATTTCGTCCTCAGCAAATAAGCTTAATAAAGCCTGAACCTCGTCATCGGTCCATCTGTCATAATTTTTAAGCTCCATTGTTGATTTCAATAGTAGACAACTCTTGCGCTGGTTTCACACCGCACGCGCAAGCAGTGCAGAGGGAGCATAGAAACTGTGCGTATGCAGAGTGGGAGCAGCACAAGCACATAGTCCTTTCACACTGACAGTGTTTGTCGCACGCTGAACCGTGGCCTTTGCACTGCAAATACAGACAAGTGCCATCCATTCTGTCACCTTGACAGTTCTCCTCTGACCCCTGTCTGTTTGGTGCTTTGATTTATGATGGCAGCATGTATCTGCTGTGAATTCGACCATGTTCCGCTCTGTCCCACACACATGCATATAACATGCTGTATATAGTCAGTTTGCATGATAAAAGTAACCTTAAAGTTAAGATATGCCTCTAGTTTTAATAATTTAAACAGGCTTGAAGTTTGGGCAAAACTTCTGGCAGTTATGTGTTTTCATGTATTTTATTTTACATCTTTCACAGCACTTAGTGTCATATGGTGATTGTGAAATACGGAACAGTTCATTACATGGTGAAATGTGTTATTTTTCAAGTTAATCAGGTCAATTTTGATCAGGAACAATGCAGTATGGCTTTAATTCAGCGTGAGCAGCGCCGAAACGATCGCGGCACTGCCGCTTCTGCTCTGCTCCTGCGACGCACTGTCGCGCATGCGGTGTGAATGCTCTAATCTGTTAACATGGGTGGCTAAAAAATATGCGCTGCTTGCGCTCTGCTAACGCGTGCCGTGTGAAACCGGTCTTACTGCACGCACCACAACAGAATTTTATAAAATTGGAGGTTGAAATGCTGCGTGGAGTCAACCAATCAAAATGCTGCTTGAATTCAACCAATTAGCATGTTCAGCACCCAAGTCCCACCCCTGAAAGTTCCTGAACTTTGAAAAGGTACTACCTCGTGAGCAGGGACTTCCTGAGGGGGACATTTTTACTTAGAACTTCATTTAAACCCTGGTCCCTGCGGTCGAAATACACTGAGTACCACCCCAAAGTCCCTATTTCCGGGGGAAAGTTCCTGCGGTGGAAACGCGGCTAAATACACATCTCTCCTCGGCATGGCCACTGCTATCATATGAGCAGATGACAGCTCTCTCACAATAGTGCTGTTCTGTTCTCCTTGCATGTACAGATGCAATTTAACAGCCAGCCAAACTCCATCCATAAAGTACAGAGGAGTCAGGATTCATCGTAGTCTTTGTCGTTTAATAAGATGCCAAGTACATTATGAATAAGGAGTAAAACTGTAAATAAACCGCATATAAACAATTATCAGAACAATTATCCAACGACTAAAGAACATTTATGTAGCTCTCAAACTCTTGTCTGAAAATACCCCAAATGTAATCAATTTACATAAATTGGATTATCAGATGGCCAAGAAAATAGCAACAAATACAGATATTCACGCATATCGAGTAGTTATCTTATCAAAGTAGATTGAAATTAACACATTGAGTGCTATATCAGACAAAGGCTAGGCTAAAAGCTATCACAAAAATTACATTAAATCAAAGCTTTGAATAAACATATCACAAATATATGCAAATACAGGTGCTGGTCATATAATTATAATATCATCAAAAAGTAGATTTATTTCACTAATTCCATTCAAAAAGTGAAACTTGTATATTATATTCATTCATTACACACAGACTGATATATTTTAAATGTTTATTTCTTTTCATTTTGATTATAACTGACAAGTAAGGAAAATCCCGAATTCAGTATCTCAGAAAATTTGAATATTACTTAAGACCAATACAAAGAAAGGATTTTTAGAAATCTTGGCCAACTGAAAAGTATGAACATGAAAAGTATTAGCATGTACAGCACTCCTTACTTAGTTGGGGTTCCTTTTACCTGAATTACTGCAGCAATGCGTTGTGGCATGGAGTCGATCAGTCTGTGGCACTGCTCAGGTGTTATGAGAGCCCAGGTTGCTTTGATAATGGACTTCAGCTCTTCTGCATTGTTGGGTCTGGCATATCGCATCTTCCTCTTCACAATACCCCATAGATTTTCTATGGGGTTAAGGTCAGGCGAGTTTGCTGGCCAATTAAGAACAGGGATACCATGGTCCTTAAACCAGGTACTGTTTTAGGGTACATGTAATTAAATCTGCATCTCCATAAAGTTGGTCAGCAGCAGGAAGCATGAAGTGCTCTAAAACTTCCTGGTATACGGCTGAGTTGACCTTGGACCTCAGAAAACACAGTGGACCAACACCAGCAGATGACATGGCACCCCAAACCATCACTGACTGTGGAAACTTTACACTGGACCTCAAGCAACATGGATTGTGTGCCTCTCCTCTCTTCCTCCAGACTCTGGGACCCTGATTTCCAAAGGAAATGCAACATTTACTTTCATCAGAGAATATAACTTTGGACCACTCAGCAGCAGTCCAGTCCTTTTTGTCTTTAGCCCAGGTGAGACGCTTCTGACGCTGTCTGTTGTTCAAGAGTGGCTTGACACAAGGAATGCGACAGCTGAAACCCATGTCTTGCGTACGTCTGTGTGTAGTGGTTCTTGAAGCACTGACTCCAGCTACAGTCCACTCTTTGTGAATCTCCCCCACATTTTTGAATGGGTTTTGTTTCACAATCCTCTCCAGGGTGCGGTTATTCCTATTGCTTGTACACTTTTTTTCTACCACATCTTTTCCTTCCCTTCGCCTCTTTAATGTGCTTGGACACAGAGCTCTGTGAACAGCCGGCCTCTTTTGCAATTACCTTTTGTGTCTTGCCCTCCTTGTGCAAGGTGTCAATGGTCGTCTTTTGGACAACTGTCAAGTCAGCAGTCTTCCCCATGATTGTGTGGCCTACATAACTAGACTGAGAGACCATTTAAAGGCCTTTGCAGGTGTTTTGAGTTAATTAGCTGATTAGAGTGTGGCACCAGGTGTCTTCAATATTGAACCTTTTCACAATATTCTAATTTTCTGAGATACTGAATTTGGGATTTTCCTTAGTTGTCAGTTATAATCATCAAAATGAAAAGAAACAAACATTTTAAATATATCAGTCTGTGTGTAATGAATTAATATAATATACAAGTTTCACTTTTTGAATGGAATTTGTGAAATAAATCAACTTTTTGATGATATTCTAATTATATGACCAGCACCAGTATGTATCATCAAGCATTATATAATGAAGAATTAACTTACAGATGATGCTTTTACAAACGCAAAACAAAGGATAGCATCCGAAGATTGAGGAGATGCTGACTGGTGAAATGTGATCACTTATTTTCTAGAGAACTGCCACTAGTTGGCGCCAAAACTAAAACAAATATACACAATATAAGTGGCAAGTAAACTTGGAGCAGAACAAGTGCTATAGACTTGAGTTAAACCATTGAAAAAGTCATAAATATACATAAAATCCCGTAACATTAAGCTTTACTTATAAGTATCAAGATACATTTCTATAGCCCGGACTAATATTAAATAGTAATTTTGGCTGCCCCTGAAATGGGTCATACCATTGACATTACCTGAGCAGTTGAAGTAAAACCCTGCTTATTCAAAAACATAAAATGCATGCGCAGGCTATAAGCAAACTATTTGCTGAAATAAACTGTGCATTCCTATTTCAGTGTTGTTGTTAATATTGTGGTTGTGTCAATCAGATGCACATACAAGTTGCGTTCAATACTTCAGCAACAGTAGACACCGGACATGTTTTCTTTTTTGGAATCTATCATTAGCCGGTAGAAAAGAAAAGTTCAAAACTGTAGCATTTTATTTTAAATGAAAATAAAATAAAGAACCTCACGTCATGCAGAGGTGTGTTCAGAAATAATCGGTATAAATAACTTTAAGTATAATGCACTGAGCTTTCAATTACCAGTGACATGAGCCAGAGAAAGGCTCTATTTTTTTTACTAGTTAGTGAAGAAAAGTTTGTTTAGGATTAGTTAGGCATGATATCAATGGAAACATTTGTATGTTTAATGTGCCTGGAACACTGTGAAAAGGTTGTGTAGCGTATACACACTATCCTACACAATAGTTAAAGGATTAAATCACTCCATTTACACATCCATCCATTTATTTTCCAAACCTTTTGTCCCACTGTATGTAGGGTCGTGAGTGCCTGTCAATTTTAATAATGCATAATTAATTAGTTTGAATTCGGGGCGAAACACCTCAAGATTTGCTCAGATGCATTTATAACAACCTAAGGCTACTAGGGCTGTAATCTCCCAGTCGATTAGTCGATTTTTAGTCGATACGTTCTGGCTCGACCAAAATTCTGATTGGTCGATTTTTTGCCGCATTCATTTCATCAGTTTTGCCTCGTTCATTTCATCAGTTTGCCAGCGTTCATTTCATCAGTTTGGCCGCATTCATTTCATCAGGTGGAAAGCACTAATTGCTAATGGTTTTCAGAGCACCCCTGTTTCACAGGTAACAGTCTGTCTTAAGAACACCCCCCTTGTTTTTACTTATTTTGGATTAGCCCAACCCACTGGAGAAGAGAGACAGATTGAAGTACGCTACTTTGCAGTATAGGCCTATTATTTATTTAATTGTGAGCGTTTTCCTAGTCAGTCCTCTTCTACCATGTCAACAAAGACATAGGCAGTGTGGCAGCATTTTTTTAAAATAGAAAATGGGAAAAAAGTCGAATGCAAATTTTGCAAGCAACAGTTTCGACAACAAACATGTCATATCACCTAAAAACGGTAAGCTAACTTGTCTGCGTTAGGTTGCCCCGTCTGTTTTGAATTGCCCCGTCCCTTTTATTATTGTGCAAACTGCAAATTTATTTCTAGTATTATTTATTGGATTTGGGCACTTTATTATTTAATTTTTTATTTGGAGCCTAATGCGCGACGCGCTCTGCCCACTGTTTGTATTAGTTTTGAGCCTATGCTTTATTTTTCAGTTATGCACTTTATTTCGTTTCTGCTCTTGATCTGGCTTGTTTAATAAATATTGATTTTTTATTAAAGTGGATGTGCCTTTTGTGTTTAAGAGTAAAAGCTTTAAGTTAATAGTCTATTGGTGTCTCAGCCGCGAAGCTGAGCTTATCCTATGTTCGAGCTGCACAGAGCGGCTGAAATGATAGTGTCTGTCAATTATTATAATACATATGACAAAAACAATTGTCTAAATTATGTTGCATATTCCTCAAAAGTTCTTGTGATTATATCACTAGTTGACAACATTAGTAGCCTACTATATTTTCCGAAATCATAGGCTATGATATTGTGCAGGTGCACGTGATGCAAAGCTGTCAGAGCCGACAGACTCGTGTGTCTGACTCATTTCAGTGCAAAATAATCAGGTCAAAAACTATTTAATATACTGCAAATAGCCTACTAGTTTTTATGTTTATTTATAATTCATTTAGGCAGACAACAAGGCTACCAAGTAGGTAGGCCTAATGCGCAGCTAATTAATTTAAAGTTTTTTTTCCTAACATCAAAATTTCAGGACTTCAGTCGACCAAGATTTTCTTTGGTTGATTACAGCCCTAGAGGCTACATCTTGCTCAGGAATTCTGTGATGATTCATCTTGTGAGGCTCAAATCCACAACCTTTTACCACTAGGCCACAGCACCTCCACAGTTTTTGATCGGTCTACATGACATATTTTTCTCAATGTTTGTTATAATTGTCTCAGCATATAAATTTTGGTTCATAATTAATTTAATTATTTCGGCTTCTTGATATGTAAACCACCTTGTTGCAACCTCATTGCTCTCTCTGCTGCCTCATCTCCGGGAGCACATACATTTTTTCCCCAGTCTACAAATGACGGCTACACTTTGATTTATTGTAGACTATTTTGAGCTTGCGTTGGTTACAAAATAAAGGGATTCCTGAATAAGATCATGGCAGCAATAATTCTTCAGACAAGTGAAATATTAGAAGTTTACAAAGGTGATTCCTCACCAAAAACAAAAAACGGCTTTTTGGCTTTTATGCCAAAAATATATAAACATTGATCAATTCACATACTGTACATGGAGGCCATTGGATAAGATTTGTATTCAAGCAAGGATGGTTGATCTTTTTTTGCTATATTTAATGAGCTGTATGTATGTGTATCAATGTTTATACATAAATTTTATCTTTTTATCGCGTCGGAATGCGCGGCCATTACTCGACAGCGCCCCCTTGAATGCGATTTGAAACTTGGTCCATAAATCAAAAACGTTTGCATGTATTAGTATGAAACTCGGTACAATCACATGGATATGAGGCCGATCACATGGATATGACTTTTGTGAGTCAAAGTTATAGCGCTACCAACTGGCAGCAGGAAGTGTCACTTTCAAAAATGCTTTGAATCTCCATCTTATTTTCACCCGATTTACTTCAAACTTCATCAGTATAATGTCAAAGCATGGCAGATATAGACATATGAATGGATTCCTGAAATGTTAAATACTGTTGCCATGGCAACGCGTCAAAGCCTAATAATCTTTTTGGGTGTTTTTGAGACTTACCATGCTTGAAATTGCATGAAACTCGACACACACATCAGAGAGGTCAGTCAGTAGACATGGGCAAAGCCTCAGAAACGGGCGGGGATGAGGGGCTCTATAGCGCCACCTTTTGTTAGAAGTGGGAGGGTTAGTTTTATCTACAGTCACCAAATTCGGTATATATATTGTTCTCATCGAGCCGGACAACTATCTAATTTAATAACATAACCCGCATAATGAGCTGCATAATGAATGAGCTTAATTCAGGTGTGTGACTGAGAGTAACAGGACATATATTATTTATTGTACTTATCTAGTAAATGCATCTTGATTTAAGAATGTTTAAATATTTAGACTAGAACTTATTACTAAAAATTACTATTTTTTTGTTTTTGAAAGTAGTCTCACGCTAAAATTTTATAATTAAAATTAAGATACAATTTATACAAAACGAAATTCACCTTAAAGAAACCAATTCACTTTCTACAAAAAAAAATCACTTTCTACAAAACAAAACTTGATATTAACTCGATAAAACAAACAGTGATATTAAATTAAAAAAAAGTAACATTAGGCTATAATATTTAAACATCAATATGAAGAAAAATATGTTTGACTGGTACTATATTTATTGCATCGGAGCAGACATTTGCGAATAAAAGCTTTATTGATGTGACACTAGGCTCTTTCACAATAAACACATTATAATCTGTCCAAAACAGGCCAAATAAATCTTGTCTAAACAGTCTTGCGTGTATGACATGCAGCAGCATTCATATTTAAACGGTCTTTGTGCATTTAATATTCACAGATGCTAACAGAATAAACTTAACAGAATAAAGCCTACCTTACAATCAGCCCTGAAACAGTTGCTTTCAAGAGAATAAATCCAGGATTACTGCTCAAACGCGTCTCAAAAGGATGTAGCTGAAGTAACGTTACAGCGCTTCACTAGATGTGTTTGTATGAGTTTGATGTGTGGGTGTTGATGCGGAGATCGTCAGTATTTGAATCTGAAAGAGCGCTTGCTCCGTGAGCGTGGTCGGTCGCATTAGCGGATAATGAAGTGGCTTGCGGGTGACTGACATCTATCACTTTTCAACCAGATTACATAAAAACAGCATATTGTTTTTGATTTGGTTTACATTGTATAAAACCTGACATTTCAGTGTTTCTTTAGACATATGTCTTTAGCTTAGTGAATACTTGTCTCACAAACATGAGTTCCTTTTCTGAAGACTATCTGAATGAAGGTCTTTGAGAGGGAGGCTGCAGATCACGCAATCATGTTTGTTTTCTTTGTTTTGCAAAAAGATAAACATTTTGTTTTTATTGTGACTGTACACAAAAAAATTTAACTTTAACAGATTATAATGATGTATAACACTTGCCTGAATGATAAAAAAACAACAGCGTTATTTGAGTCTCTTTGGCACTGATAAGAAAAAAAAAGAGCCGATCGCGCCGGCGTGACCACCGACTCGAGAGGGTTAAATTAATTATTTACTGATATAATTCAGATTTATTAAAAAAGTACATTTCACATGATTTTATAAAAGTGGCTGTTTATAATAAAATTCCATAAAATTTAGACATGCATCTTGCTCTTACCTGACACTGATATTAAAATCATCTTTGCAGTTTCTGTGATTTGGCTCCATTTATTAATTTTGTAAATATAATTTTTTTTATTGGATACACCCGTATTAAAAATTAAAGCACGCTTTATGGTGCATAAGATTGGTGCACAGACGGTAGCTAAGGTAGGTCAATATCACATGAAGAGAAGTGTTGGGATAATACCATATCAGCATTCGAACGGTATTCTGCACTCATTTCAATTTGACTTGACATCATCTGACATGAAATTAATTTAAATTTAATTGATCTCATAGATGTGGCTGTTGTGGTTCGTGGCCATAGCAGCACCAACTGCTGCAGATAATGTGGTGAATTCAGATGACTTTGACATAGTCCTTTTATGTTTTCCCAATTTAAATGCCTATTGCCTGTCGTGCCCAGTTAAGCTGCATCAGCTTAGAAAGTTGTCCGGCTAGAAGAGAACAATATATACAGAGTTTGGTGACTGTAGATAAAACTAATCCCCCACTTTTGTCAAAGGATGGCGCTACTGAGCCCCTCCAAAACCTTGAAAGAAAAATAATAATAATTAAAGCTGCGAGCAGTGATGACGGGCCCGAGCCGGTGGCACCGCCACGCCGGTGGCATCAGCTTAACTGTGCACGGCAGGCAACAGGCATTTAAAATGGGAAAACATAAAAGGACTATGTCAAAGTCATCTGAATTCACCACATTAACTGCAGCAGTTGGTGCTGCTATGGCCACGAACGTTCCCCATGGCCAAACCATTCGAGATATCAAAAATCCGCTCGCAATTTAACATCCTGAATATCTTGTCTTAATGCTGACCGAGTTTGGTGCTGATCGAAACAATGGGCTCGGAGGAGTATATTAAATTCCAGAGCATGCGTTTTCCGAACAACCCATAATAGCTCACTTCCTGTTGGGCTGACGCATAACTTAGAGCATGAAAGTTGTTCGGCCCGATGAGGTCTATATGTGTACCGAGTTTCATACATGTACGTGCAAGTGTGTTTGATATATGGACCAAGTTTTCAGACCCCACTTAAGGGGGCGCTGTCGAGCCCCCCTACCACGCCCGGGTACCCGCTTCAGCCCAGCTCTGATGGCTGCGCATTCCGATGCGTGTGCAAAGTTTCAAGAGTTTTCGAGCAAGTTAAGTGCCAACAAAAGTGCCCGAGAAGTCAAAAAAAAAGAAAAAAAAAAGAATTAAAGCTGCGAGCAGCGATGACGGGCCCAAGCCGGTGGCACCGCCACGCCGGTGGCATCAGCTTAACTGTGCATGGCAGGCAATAGGCATTTAAAATGGGAAAACATAAAAGGACAATGTCAAATTCATCTAAATTCACCAAATTAACTGCAGCAGTTGGTGCTGCTATGGCCGTGAACCACAAAGGTCATATTTATGTGATCAGTTAAATTAAATTATTTAATTTCATGTCAGATGATGTTAATGGTCAATTTCAAATGAGTGCAGAATATCGTACTAATGCTGATGTGGATTATCTTAACACTTCTCTTCATGTGTTTTTGACCTACCTTAGCTACCGTTTGTTCACCAATCTTATGAATCAAAAAGCGTGCTTTCATTTCAATATGGGTGGCAGGCAATAAAAAAGTATATTAAAAAAATATTAAATGGAGCCAAATCACAGAAACTGCAAAGATGATTTTAATATCAGTGTCAGGTAAGTGAAGGATGTGTGTCTACATTTTATGGAAGTTTATTATAAACAGACACTTGTAGTGAATCATGTGAAATATATTTTTTTAATAAATGTGACTATCAGTAAATAATTAATTTAAAGACATATGTGTCAAAAGTGAGCTTTGCAAACACAACACATGACCTTCTGTAAAGCACATGTATAGAAAACACACGCATTCCTCTGTTAAAAAAAGAGTTCTGTCTGAATGAGTACATTAAATCACAGCTGTCAGGTGATAAGAATTGTTACTCAAATGTCATTTAGAAAATTAGTCCTCTATGAATAGTGATTTAGTGTCATAGTTTAATTTCTAATGTGAAGTTATCATTTGCTGAAATATGATTTTAAATCCATAAAATGAAATGTAAAATAACAATTGCATGTCATAAGATTTCAAAGGTCACAGCAGCTGTAGCCACCCCTCCCCCACGCAAACACACACACACACACACACACACACACACAGAGAGAGAGGCATGCTTTTGTTGACAAACACCCAAACCCCCTCCTTCTTACACACACACACACACACACACACACACACACACACACAGCGGGGTTTTTGTGAAATGTGGGGACATTCCATAGGCGTAATGGATTTTATACCGTACAAACCGTATTTTCTATCCCCTTACACTGCCCCTGCCCCTAAACCTACCCATCACACACACACACAGTACCCCTGCCCCTAAACCTACCCATCACAGGAGACTGCGCAGTTTACTTTCTGTGAAAAAAAACTCATTCTGTATAATTTATAAGCATTTTGAAAAGTGAGGACATGGGGAACGTCCTCATGTTTCACCTTTTTTTTGTAATACCTATGTCATACCCATGTCATTATACACATTTGTGTCCTTATATTTCACAAAAACATGCCCACACACACACACACACACACACACACACACACAAACACACACAAAGAGAGCAGGAGGCAAAAAGACAGAGAGATGGCAAGGTTAAACCACAACAGCCACATCTATGAGATCAATTACATTTCTATTAATTTCATGTCAGATGATGTCAAAGGTCAAATCGTAATGAGTTCAGAATACCATTCGAATGCTTATGTTGTTTTATTCTAACACTTCTCTTCATGTGTTTTTTGAGCTACCTTAGCTACCATTTGTGCACCATAAAGCGTGCTTTCATTTCAATATGGGTGGTCCAATAAAAACTATTTTATAAAAAAATTAATAAATGGAGCCAAATCACAGAAAATGCAAAGATGATTTTAATATCAGTGTCAGGTAAGATTAAGATGCGTGTCTACATTTTATGGAAGTTTATTATAAACAGCCACTTTTAGAAAACCATGTGAAATTTACTTTTAATAAATTTAAATTATATCAGTAAATTATTCATTTAAAGACATATGCATCATATGTGATCTTGACAAACACAGCACAGGACGTTTTTATTTCAAGTGATAGTTATTTGTGAAGGCCTAAGAGAGAGTGGCAGAAAGAAAGAGATGGATTTATTTTTTATCCTGTTTCAAAACTAACACAATGCTGCCATCTTCTGTTCATTGAGGGGAGGACAGCACACACAGGCACAATAGATTATTCAAATAAATATTTTAAATAAATAAATATATTGATCTGAAAAATAGTAGTCATTTTAAATTAATCCAAGTTCGATTAGCGAACATACAATCTTAATTTAATTGAAATCAAAATATTATTTTACAAGATATGAGAGAATTTCTGTTCCCCTTTTTTGTCCTTATTTAATCCCTCGCCATGGCAACACCGTTTGAGATATCTGATATCTGTTCGCATTTTAGCATCTTCCGTATGTTTTTCATGTTAACCGAGTTTGGTGGAGATTGAATAAATCGCCTACGAGGAGAACGTAAAAACTCAGACCCTGAATTATACAAATATTCATGTTCAAACCAAAATATCTGACTTCCTGTTGGTCGGAGCTAATGACTGTAAATTAGAAAGTTGTCCGGCTCGAAGAGAACAATATATGTACCAAGTTTGGTGACTGAAGATAAAACTAACCCCCCCACTTTTGTCAAAAGGTGGCGCTATAGGTGGTATAGGTGCTATAGGTGGTAAAGGACCAAGATGGCGGCGCGAGTAGATCGCGAGGCTCAGCGTCTCTCCAGATTCTGCAATTTTGCGGTATTTTTCTTGTTCATCTCGGGTCTGTTCGTACAGAACAGTTGTGCTTTTACATCGTACACCCGTTGTGAGCTTTTGGATATTGGTTTGCGAATTTCCGACAGTTTTATGGACAATCTTCAACTCCTTCCTGAGATCGCTAGGACGCCCGAGGCGATGCGCTCTGCCCGGCCGGGCGGAAGTGCTAGAAGGCGGCGCTGTGATCGTAAACAAAGGCGAGGTAAGCGTGGAGGTCTAAGAGCTAAGCTAAGGCTAACTCCTTACCGGCTCTCTTTACCCAGCATTTTCCTTGCCAATGTACGATCGCTAGTGAACAAAATGGAGGAGATTCGACTCAGCATTACACACAGTAAGAAACTTTTGAACTGTAACGTCCTAATCTTCACTGAAACCTGGTTAAACAGCGGAATACCGGACACCGCTATTGAGCTAGCGGGACGCCACACACTCCGGGCGGATAGAACACTAGATGGCTCCGGGAAGAGCAGAGGGGGTGGATTGTGCATTTATATTAACAAAGCTTGGTGCACAAACTCTGCTATTGTTGGGAGTCATTGTTCAGCTAACCTGGAGTTTCTCATGGTTAAATGTAGACCGTTTTATCTACCGCGGGAGTTCACCTCCACTATTATCACTGCGGCCTATATTCCTCCGGATGCTGATGCCAAGCTTGCTATGAAAGAACTTCACGCAGCCATCAGTAAACAACAGACTGATCACCCGGAAGCTGCGTTTATTGTTGCAGGTGACTTTAATCATTCAAACCTAAAGTCAGTGCTACCCAAGTTTCACCAGCATGTTTCCTGCCACACCAGAGGAAACAAAACCTTAGACCATGTTTACACAAACATGGCGGGAGCTTACGTTGCAACACCCCTCCCCCACCTGGGACAGTCAGATCACCTCTCTTTGTTTCTATCACCCAAATATTCACCCCTCATCAACCGTGTGAAACCATCAGTAAAGACCATCAAGGTGTGGCCTGCGGGGGCAGACTCCACACTCCAGGAAAGGTTTCTAAACACAGACTGGAGTATGTTTGCTTCTCAAGCCACCAGTGGCGCTCACACGGACATTGACTCATTCACTTCCTCTGTATTGGATCATATCAATACCACCATCGACAGTGTTACAACCCAGAAACAGATCACCACATACCCAAATCAGAAGCCTTGGATGAACAGGGAAGTTCGACTCCTGCTGAAGTCACGCAATACTGCCTTCAGATCAGGAGATGCACAAGCCTACAGTACATCCAGAGCTAACCTGAAGAGGGGCATCAAAAAGGCCAAGCACTGCTACAAGCTAAAGATAGAGGGTCACTTTTCCAACTCTGACCCTCGACGCATGTGGCAGGGCATTCAGGCCATCAGTGACTACAAACCCCCCCACTCCACCCCCGCAGCCACTGATGTCAACTTCCTGAACGAGCTAAATTACTTTTATGCTCGTTTTGAAAGAGACAACAGAGAAACTGCCACCAAGCTCAAACCCTCAGCTGACCACCCACCAATCACACTCTCCTCCACAGATGTCTGCAAGGCACTGAGCCGGATCAGCGCGCACAAGGCTGCTGGACCAGACAACATCCCTGGACGTGTGCTCAGGGCATGTGCGGAGCAGCTCGCTGGGGTTTTTACAGACATTTTCAACCTGTCTCTTGCCCAAGCAGCTGTACCGACATGCTTTAAACGCACTTCCATTGTGCCAGTGCCGAAAAGCTCTAGCCCGAGGTGCCCTAATGACTACCGCCCCGTAGCACTCACACCCATCGTTATGAAGTGCTTTGAGCGGCTGGTCCTGGAGCACCTAAAAGACTCTCTACCATCCACATTGGACTCACACCAGTTTGCCTATCGTAGCAATAGGAGCACAGAGGATGCCGTTTCCATGGCACTCCACTCTGTGCTCACTCACCTGGACAATAAAAACACTTACGCACGTATGCTGTTTGTTGACTTCAGCTCAGCATTCAACACTGTCATCCCATCCAAGTTAATTGCCAAACTTGGAGACCTGGGCATCAACACTTCAATGTGTAACTGGATTTTGGACTTCCTAACTGACAGACCCCAGAATGTTCGATCAGGATCCACCTGCTCCACGTCCATCACACTCAACACTGGCGTACCACAGGGCTGTGTGCTAAGCCCGTTTCTCTACTCCCTCTTCACCTCCGACTGCAAGCCTGTGTATGGATCTAATTCCATCGTCAAGTTTGCGGACGACACTACGGTGATTGGGCTCATCAGCAACAACGATGAGACTGCCTACAGGGAGGAGATCCAGCACCTGGCCACATGGTGCGCTGATAATAACCTGCTCCTCAACACCACCAAAACGAAGGAGCTCATCGTGGACTTCAGGAAAGAGTCAAGAGGCACACACGACACCATCCACATCAATGGAATGGCTGTTGAGCGTGTCTCCAGTTTCAAGTTCCTGGGGACCCACATCTCGGCGGACATGTCATGGACGACCAACACCTCCAGCCTGGTCAAGAAGGCTCACCAGCGCCTCTTCTTCCTGAGGACACTGAGGAAGAATCAGCTCTCCTCGGCTATCCTGGTGAACTTCTATCGCTGCGCAATAGAAAGCATCCTGACCAACTGTGTCGCAGTATGGTATGGGAGCTGCTCTGTTGCGGAGCGCAAGGCACTGCAGCGGGTGGTGAAAACTGCCCAGCGCATCACAGGGACTCCACTGCCTGCCATCGAGCACATCCAGAGGAAACGCTGCCTGCATCGAGCTCGCAGCATCCTCAAGGACTCCTCTCACCCAGCCCACAGACTGTTTTCTCTCCTGCCCTCCGGCAGGCGTTTCAGGATCCTCCGGACCAGGACCAGCAGACTTAAGAACAGTTTTTTCCCCAGAGCTGTCTCTTTATTAAACTCAAACCCCCGTTGATCCACTTCCCTCATAAACTGCTAACTCTCCTACCTCACATCTGCCTTCACTTTGTTATTTGCACTACCGACTGTTTATCACAGTAACAACTGTTTACATATGCATCTTGCACTGCCATATCTTAACTGGATTATGCTCATTTGCACTGCCGACTGTATTTATAGTACCAATGTTTACATTTGCATTTTGCACCGTACTTGTAACTGTAATATACAACCACTTTCCACTGCACTTTACACTTTTTTTTTCCGGATAGCTCTATCCATAATTTATTGCACTACCCTAATCCACTGCTATATTCCTCATATTAGCCTAACATATTATTGTATACCTCTATCTGTAAAATTCTGTTTATAGTAATAGCCATCTGTATATTATATTCATAGTACATATTCCCCTGTAAATTCTGTTTATAGTAATAGCCATCTGTATATTTATTCACTGTACATATTCACCTGTAAATTCAGTTCTGTTTATAGTAAGACAACTCTCTATTTATACATATTTATATATATTCAGTACATATCCATGTCCTGCACTTACGCATCCATTGTATATCCTGCACTTGCTGCTATTGCACTTCTGGTTAGACCTAAACTGCATTTCGTTGCCTTGTACTTGTACTTGTGTAATGACAATAAAGTTGAATCTAATCTAATCTAATCTAATCTATAGAGCCCCTCATCCCCGCCCGTTTCTGAGGCTTTGCCCATGTGTACTGACTGACATCTCTGATGTGTGTGTTGAGTTTCAAGCCATTTCAAGCAATTTCAAGCATGCTAAGAGCCTCAAAACAGCGTTGCGAAACAGACTCCGAAATGGGGAAATGTAAATTTGCGGACTCCTGGTTGGAGAAGGATGAGTTTAAACAATGGCCGCAGGGTTTTTCTATGGTTTTTCCTGCATAGTGGCCACCTCCGTCAAATTTCGTGCCACCTCCGTCTGTCGACAAAACTCAAGACAGGCAGTCACTTGCTCAGATTAGGCATGTCGTGGTAATTAAATAATCATCAGAAATATATATTGTCACATGATCATTCAGCAATCATTATTAGTATTTTATGATTTGCTAGTACAAAGTCATCTAAAGCCATTCCATAGCTGAATGTCTTTCCTCCGCTGTAGCTGTCCATCATTCTCCGTTCAGTATTCAAACTGCGCGTCGCGTTTGGTTACAGTCAGTCAGCTGCTCGGTAAAGCTCACTCCAAGATGATATATTCCCGTTATAATACTTGATATGTAGATAAAATAATTTATCTTCCTGGAGTTTATCTAGCGGTTTCTGAACGATGTTGTGCTCGCTACCCGGGTGACAACACAAGGCATCACACGCACAATAACCGGAATTTAAAACTGTGAAGAAACGAATAATCAGTGACCTTTTGGACCGATATACATAGTAGACTAGGATTTGTGCGCTCAAAGCTCATCGTCTCTTTATGCCGTGAACTTTTCTGTAGCTGTGTCCCAAAGTGAAGGGCACGCACTTCGAAGGCCGTGCACTTCGAAGGCCAGACCAGGCCACGCCTTAGAAGTGCACGAAGTGCATGAAGGGCGAACCGAGGGACAGGGTTGCCAGGTCTGCACAACAAAACCCCTCCAATTGCTAATCAAAAGTAGCGGAATCACGGCCAAAATGGGCCGGCATATGCCAAAACGCGGGGGGCGCCCAGAACAAATATTGCTAAAGTAAAGACAACTTACACCTGTGGACTATAGGCTACAAACAAAACAAACCACATCAACAGTAAATGCCTCCCAATTCCAGACTTGGCAACACTGAACCGAGCCTCGTTGAATGGGCTGTAGCATGTGTGTGACAACTGACGTTCGTGAGGAGATTTTAAAAAGAGAAATGGAGCAGAATTTATTTATTTTTTGCTTTTTATAAGTTTTATTGGATTTTGACATGCTTCAAAGCCTGCGATGATGGGAGACCGGACCATAAGCACGTAAATCTGTATATGGTTAAATATTTAATCGTTAAGTTGCAACTATTGTTGATTTATTATGTTAAATGTAACTGTTACAATATAAACATTTATATATTTACGTCCAAGTCTTTATTTAAGTACTTATTTATTTATTTATTTTTATTCAACTCACATCATCTCAGATGCAATTGTACACTGTAAAAAATTTAAAGTGCTTTCAACGAATTATTATTTAGTAACTAGTTCCACAGATTTTTTACGTTCACTCAATTTCTTGCTACAAATTGTTACCTGAATTAATATTTTTTAATTGGCTCAAACTTGACTTCAACATTAAAATGTACGTTTACTCAATTAGTTTTAAAATTACTTGAATTAATTATTTTTAATTGGCTCAAACTGACTTCAACATTAAAATGTACGTTTACTCAATTAGTTTCAAAATTTCTTGAATTAATTATTTTTAATTGCCTCAAACTTGACTTCAACATTAAAATGTACGTTTACTCAATTAGTTTCAAAATTACTTGAATTAATTATTTTTAATTGCTTCAAACTTGACTTCAACATTAAAATGTATGTTTACTCAATTAGTTTTAAAGTTAGTTGAATTAATATTTTTTAGTTGGCTTAAACTTGACTTCAACATTAAAATGTACGTTTATTCAAATTGTTTCATAATTAATTCAACTAAAACGTTTTAATTAGGGGTTTCGTCATTTTTAAATTGTTTTAATCATTACTAGAAATTGCTGTGGAACTAGTTACAAAATGTAGATTCATAACAATAAAACAGAATTAATAACATACTACCCATATAAACCTCCCACATAATATCAATGAGTTAAGCCAATATATGATGACTATATTTTTTATCATCAATCAGCTTACAGCATCTGATTATATTTTCTCTTGCTGTTCTCGCCATAACAAACAGACACAGCTGTCAAGAGAAAAATGTTATATGATGTTATATGTTATATGTTAATTAGGGCCCGAGCACCGATGGTGTGAGGACCCTATTGGATTTCGAAAGTTTTTTATTAGGGCCCGAGCACCGATGGTGTGAGGACCCTATTGGATTTCGAAAGTTTATTAGGGCCCGAGCACAGATGGTGTGAGGACCCTATTGGATTTCGAAAGTTTTTTATTAGGGCCCGAGCACCGATGGTGTGAGGACCCTATTGGATTTCGAAAGTTTATTATTAGGGCCCAAGCCCTGAAAGGGCGCAGAGCCCTATTGTTCTTCCTCTGTTTCTTATTAGGGCCCAAGCCCTGAAAGGGCGCAGAGCCCTATTGTTCTTCCTCAGATTATTAGGGCTCAAGCCTGAAAGGGCGCAGAGCCCTATTGTTTTCCTTAGGATTATTATTAGGGCTCAAGCCTGAAAGGGCGCAGAGCCCTATTGTTTTCCTTAGGATTATTAGGGCCCAAGCCCTGAAAGGGCGCAGAGCCCTATTGTTCTTCCTCTGTTTCTTATTAGGGCCCAAGCCCTGAAAGGGCGCAGAGCCCTATTGTTCTTCCTCTGTTTCTTATTAGGGCCCAAGCCCTGAAAGGGCGCAGAGCCCTATTGTTCTTCCTCTGTTTCTTATTATTAGGGCCCAAGCCCTGAAAGGGCGCAGAGCCCTATTGTTCTTCCTCTGTTTCTTATTATTAGGGCCCAAGCCCTGAAAGGGCGCAGAGCCCTATTGTTCTTCCTCTGTTTCTTATTATTATTATTAGGGCTCAAGCCTGAAAGGGCGCAGAGCCCTATTGTTTTCCTTAGGATTATTATTATTTTTTTTCTTATCGACTAAATGGGCACTTTTGGGGCCCTTACCATGCTCAAAAACTCTTGAAACTTTGCAGATACGTCAGAATCTGCGGCCATCAGGGCCGGGCTGAAGCTGATACCCGGGCGTGGCAGGGGGGCTCAACAGCGCCCCCTATTAAAATTTGGTCTATATATCAAACACACTTGCACGTATATGTATGAAACTCGGTACACATATAGATCTCATCGGGGCGAACAACTTCCGCACTCATAGTCATAAACTTCGCCCAACAGGAAGTGAGCTATTTTGGGTTGTTCGGAAAACGCATGCTCTGGAATTTAATATACTCCTCCGAGGCAATTGTTTCGATCATTGCCAAACTCGGTCAGCATTAAGACAAGATATTCAGGATGCTAAATTGCGAGCGGATTTTTGATATCTCAATCGGTTTGGCCGTGGCGAAGCAACGAATTTATGGCGAGAAAAGGGAAACAGGAAGTGTGTTATAACTTGTGCAAACATTGACTGATTTGGATGAAACTTCAGCTGTGTGTTTGTTGTAGGAAGCCGATCGCAAGGATATGACGTTTGTGAGTCAAAGTTATAGCGCCACCAACTGGCAGCAGGAAGTGTGTCACTTTTTTAAAAAATGCTTTAAATCACTGTCTTATTTTGACCTGATTGACTTCAAACTTCATCAGTATAATGTGAAAACATGACAGATAGAGACGTATGAAATAGATTCCTGAAATTTTAAATTTTGTTGCCATGGCAACGTGTCAAAGTTTAATAATCTTTTGGCTGTTTTGAGGCTCTTAGCATGCTTGAAATTGCTTGAAACTGCTTGAAACTCAACACACACATCAGAGATGTCAGTCAGTACACATTGGCAAAGCCTCAGAAACGGGCGGGGATGAGGGGCTCTCTAGCGCCACCTTTTGACAAAAGTGGGGGGGTTAGTTTTATCTTCAGTCACCAAATTCGGTACATATATTGTTCTCTTCGAGCCGGACAACTTTCGAATTTACAGTCATTAGCTCCGACCAACAGGAAGTCAGATATTTTGGTTTGAACGTGAATATTGGTATAATTCAGGCTCTGAGTTTTTACGTTCTCCTCGTAGGCGATTTATTCAATCTCCACCAAACTCGGTCAACATGAAACAAAGATACGGAAGATGCTGAAATGCGAACGGATATTGGATATCTCAAACGGTGTTGCCATGCCGAGGGATTAAATAAGGACAAAAAAGGGGAACAGAAATTCTCTCATATCTTGTAAAATCATATTTTGATTTCAATTAAATTAAGATTGAATGTTTGGCAATTGAACTTAGATTAATTTTAAAAGACTATATTATTTTTAAGATGAATATATATATATATTTTATAAATATTTCTTTGTATAATGTATTGTGCCTGTTTGTGCTGCCCTCCCCTCAATGAACACAAGATGGCAGCATTGTGTTAGTTTTGAAACAGGATAAAAAAAAAAACATTCCATCTCTTCAGGGATTTGTGTGTGTGTGTGTGTGTGTGTGTGTGTGTGTGTGTGTGTGTGTGTGTGTGTGTGTGTGTGTGTACATGTTTTTCTAGCCTGGTGGGGACTTGAACCTGACTGTAGACAGACTCATGGGGACTCGTGTCACCGTGGGGACCTAAATTGAGGTCCCCACGGGCACAAAAGCTTATAAATCATTCAGAATGAGTTTTTATGAAAATGTAAAAATGCAGAATGTCTCCTGTGAGGGCTAGGTTTAGGGGCAGGGGCAGTGTAAGGGGATAGAAAATATGGTTTGTACAGTATAAAAACCATTACGCCTATGGTGAGTCCCCAGAAGGATAGCGCACCAGACATGTGTGTGTGTGTGTGTGTGTGTGTGTGTGTGTGTGTGTGTGTGTGTGTGTGTGTGTGTGTGTGGGGACTGGTAATCCCTGATGTTGGGTGCTGCCCCTTTAAGGACGTTGTTCCGGTGAGCGCAAGTGATGTGATCGTGCAGGGAAAAACAAACTGAACTGAGATTTAGAACATTTAACAATTCCAGCTAAAACTATTATCTAACATTATATTCCCAGCGTGGTGAGTAGTGTTATGTTGTTTAAGTGTTGTGATGGTTTGTGTATCACTATGAAGATCGCTATTTGCGATTAGCGCCTAAACGCCTAATGTTATATATTTGTTTTGTTTTAGACATTTACAGTTTGTATTGCCTGTAAAATATGTTGCATTTAGTTAAACAAAGTTTAATGCTTAGTACAGGGTACCCGCGGGATCTTAAAAAGTCTTAAATGTCTTTAAATTCAAAATCAAAATTTTAAGGCCTTAAAAGCCTTAAATTCGCTGAAGTATTGAGTTCTAGGTCTTAAATAATTTTAAACGGGTCTTAATTTTCCTACCTCTTGCTCATTGAAATGCTCCCGCAGTGTTTTAGAGAGAGTGCGCGTGTGTGTGTGTGTGTTGTTAGTTCGTTTTTTCGCTAGTGAGAGAACAACATGTATCTTATTGCAGCCAATCAGCTTTCTTGTTATTGGCGTGGGTCTCTTTCGGATTGTACCACAGACGCATCAAACGGATTTTATTCTTCAGCTTCAGTTCTCCAGTTCTTATAGTTCCGCGATCGTGAAAGCAAAGGCGAAATCTTTCTTACCTGCCATCTCGCATAATGACCAAAAAAAGTATGATATGCCCGATAGCACTAAAAAAAGAGTTTAAAAAGCGATGTAAACCCTGAATTCATTCGCTACTGACACACGGACCAATGTCAGACTGGCCGCGGATTCTGCACGCGTTTGCCGCCTGTCAGCGCTCGCGCGAGTGTACGTTACCGAATCTAGCCTCATTACTGTTGGTCTGAGAGTGAAAGCAACCCAATATAGCCTAGCTATACCCCCTCCTGTATGTGTAGTTAATATTAATCAAACAACGGGGAAAAACAAACAGTAGCCTACCTAAACTAAAAGCACTGCTTGTATCTGTATATTTAAGTTGTATTTATTTGTCCTATTGTCAAACAAGATTCAGGAATTTTGTTTGTTTTATTGCCATGTGTGACTATTGTGCATCTAACATAATGATATGGTAAATGTGGCATCCTAATTATGAAAGAAAAAAACATGCACATTTCTGAAAATGACCACCACAAAATCAGTCATTTTGATCTCACAAAAAATGTATATATTACACACACACACACACACACACACTACCGGTCAAAAGTTTGAGAACGATAATATTTTTAAAATGTTTTATGTGTCTGCTCACCAAGGCTGCATTTATTTGATCCAAAATACAGCAAAAACAGTATTATTGTGATTTTTTTTTTTTTTTACAATTTAAAAGAACTATTTTATATTTCAATATATATTTTAAAAAGCAATTTATTTCCGTGATTAAAAGCTGAATTTTCAGCATCATTACTCCAGACTTTAGAGTCACAATCCTTCAGAAATATTTTTTTAAACTTTCTATTTCAGATAAATGCTGTTCTTTAGAACTTTCTATCCATCAAAGAATCCAAAAAAATTTTTTTTACACAACTGTGTTCAACACTGATAATAATCATAAATGTGTGTTGATCATCAGATCCTCATATCAGAATGATTAGTGAAGGGTCATGTGACACTGAAGACTGGAGTAATGATGATAAATTCAGCTTTGATCACAGGAATACATTACACTTTACTAAATATTCACATAGAGAACCGTCACAACACAACTGTCACAATATTACAGCTTTTTTGTATTTTTAATAACATAAATGCAGCCTTGGTGAGCAGAAGAGACTTCTGTAAAAACATTAAAAAATCTTACCGTTCTCAAACTTTTGACCGGTATGTTTGTATATTAATCCTGGTGGGATTGAGCTATAAGGAAGTGCAAGTTTACTAATACTGTTCAATTTGAATAAATTAATTTGCTTTGCAAGTAATTTTGTGATTCTGCATTTCCTTTTGTAAGTTTTTTTTTTAATTGTGTAATATAGGTCTTAAATTTAATTCATAATGGTCTTGAAAAGGTCTTAAAAAGTCTTAAATTTGACTTGGTGAAACCTGCAGATACCCTGTTAGTACACAAAGCTGATGTTACAATGTTTTAGAAACGTATTTGGTGATGTGAACATTACTAGATAATAATTGTGAATTGTTTTGTGTTTGCAGTTTGACCACACACGCACACACATAAATGTGCACAAATACTCAACTAAAGTAAACTACAATAACAACGACCAAATGTGTACTGTGTGAGTTCTGCACAAGAGGAATAAAAGTAAAAAAAAAAAAAAACAATTTCCAAATTAATGTTATCATTTCATGGGTAACACCTACGTTATGGGGACAAAATGTCCCCACAAAGATGGCAATATCCGAAATCCTCATCCTTGTGGGGACATTGTTAGGTCCCCATGAGGAAAACATCTTATAAATCAGACTAAGTGATGTTTTTTGAAAATGTAAAAATGCAGAATGTCTCCCTTGATGGGTAGGTTTAGGGGCAGTGTGTGTGTGTGTGTGTGTGATGGGTAGGTTTAGGGGCAGGGGCAGTGTGTGTGTGTGTGTGTGATGGGTAGGTTTAGGGGCAGAGGCAGTGTAGGGGGATAGAATATACGGTATGTACGGTATAAAAACCATTACGCCTATGGAAAGTCCCCATAAAACATGAAAACCCAACGTGTGTGTGTGTGTGTGTGGACACCAACTGGCAGCAGGAAGTGTGTCACTTTCAAAAATGCTTTAATTCACTGTCTAGCTTTAAAAACATACGAAATATTTTTGTATGTAATGTTTTATTCAAAATGTAAAAATGCAGAATGTTTTCTGTGATGGTAGGTTTAGGAGTAGGGGTAGTGTAGGGGGATAGAATGTACAGTTTGTACAGTATAAAAACCATTAAGTCTATGCAATGTCCTCTGCCTTTCCTTCCCCTCCCCCCCTCACTCTCACTTTTTCACTGTGTGTGTGTGTGTGTGTGTGTGTGTGTGTGTGTGTGTGTGTGTGTGTGTGTGTGTGTGTGTGTGTGTGTGTCTTTCTCTCTTGATGGTGTTCATTTACCTCTTGAACCTGGATGAATTTAAAATGAATATACTATTTTTCAGATCAATATATTTATTTATTTAAAATAATTCATCTAAATACCACTCTCTGTATGCCCTCCCCTCGATGAACAGAAAATGGCAGCATTGTGTTAGTTTTGAAGCAGGATAAAAAAAAACCTTGTTTCTCTCTCTCTCTCTCTCTCTCTCTCTCTGTGTGCATATGGGTGTGTGTGTGTGTGTGGAGGGGGATGGCTGGATATCCGTTGCCTGCAGTATACAACAGCATTCTGATGGTGTAAAGTTTAATTCATACATTTGTTGGCATAAATGTGGTGTATTCAGATTACTTTGATATAGTTATTTTACATTTAGCGGGTTTGACTTTATATTGTAGCAAATGATAACTTTACATTTGAAATTAAACTATGACATATCACTATTCAGACAGGACTAGTTTTCTAAATTATATTTGAGTTTCAATTCTCATCACCCAACATCTGTGATTTCAAATATATTCAAAATAATGTTTTCAGAGATTGAAGTAAAAAAAAATTCTCCCACCATTTAGATTTTATTTATTTTTGTTGTTAAAATCTTGTGAATCTTGTTCAATGTGCAGATTGCCTCTCTCTCAGTCCTTCCCCTCCCCCCTCCCCCCTCACTCTCAGGCTCAGCCTGGGTGTGTGTGTGTGGGGGGTCCCTCTCTCACCCTGTGAGTTTGTGTGTGTGCCTTTCTCTCTTGATGATGATAATTTACCCCTTGCATATCAGAGACTATCACAAATAACTATCACTTGTGAATAAGTAAAAAAAGAACTATACAAATACCTTGAATTAAATACTGGCCTTCTGGACTTATAACATTTTGAGCAGGAAAATATAACTTTTGACATATTTGAAAGTGATCTATTTCATCCTATGACATTAAAAATCATCTACATTTAAATGACATTATGGGTGTGGCTTGTGGTGATAGTGGCACCAGCTGCTGCAGTAAATGTGACATATTCGAGCGATTAAAAAAAATTATCCTGTTTAAATGCATATTGCCTGCCATGCACAGTTAAGCTGATGCCACCGGGGTGGCGGTGCAACCGGCTTGGGCCCGTCATCGCTGCTCGCAGCTTTATTATTATTATTTTTCTTATCGACTAAATGGGCACTTTTGGGGCCCTTACCATGCTCAAAAACTCTTGAAACTTTGCAGATACGTCAGAATCTGCGGCCATCAGGGCCGGGCTGAAGCTGATACCCGGGCGTGGCAGGGGGGGCTCAACAGCGCCCCCTATTAAAATTTGGTCTATATATCAAACACACTTGCACGTATATGTATGAAACTCGGTACACATATAGATCTCATCAGGCTGAACAACTTTCGTGCTCTAAGTTATGCGTCAGCCCAACAGGAAGTGAGCTATTATGGGTTGTTCGGAAAACGCATGCTCTGGAATTTAATATACTCCTCCGAGGCCATTGTTTCGATCGGCACCAAACTCGGTCAGCATTAAGACAAGATATTCAGGATGCTAAATTGCGAGCGGATTTTTGATATCTCAATCGGTTTGGCCGTGGCGAAGCAACGAATTTATGGCGAGAAAAGGGAAACAGGAAGTGTGTTATAACTTGTGCAAACATTGACTGATTTGGATGAAACTTCAGCTGTGTGTTTGTTGTAGGAAGCCGATCGCAAGGATATGACGTTTGTGAGTCAAAGTTATAGCGCCACCAACTGGCAGCAGGAAGTGTGTCACTTTTTTAAAAAAACCTTTAAATCACTGTCTTATTTTGACCCGATTGACTTCAAACTTCATCAGTATAATGTGAAAACATGGCAGATATAGACATATGAATGGATTTCTGAAATTTCCAATACTGTTGCCATGGCAACGTGTCAAAGTTTAATAATGTCTTTGGCTGTTTTTGAGACTCTTAGCATGCTTGAAATTGCATTAAACTTAACACACACATCAGAGATGTTAGTCAGTACACATGGGCAAAGCCTCAGAAACGGGTGGGGATGAGGGGCTCTATAGCGCCACCTTTTGACAAAAGTGGGGGGGTTAGTTTTATCTTCAGTCACCAAACTCGGTACATATATTGTTCTCTTCGAGCCGGACAACTTTCTAATTTACAGTCATTAGCTCCGACCAACAGGAAGTCAGATATTTTGGTTTGAAGGTGAAAATTTATATAATTCAGGGTCTGAGTTTTTACGTTCTCCTCGTAGGCGATTTATTCAATCTCCACCAAACTCGGTCAACATGAAACAAAGATACGGAAGATGCTAAAATGCGAACGAATATTGGATATCTCAAACGGTGTTGCCATGGCGAGGGATTAAATAAGGACAAAAAATGGGAACAGAAATTGTCTCATATCTTGTAAAATCATATTTTAATTTCAATTAAATTAAGATTGTATGTTTGGTAATTGAACTTAGATTAATTTAAAATGACTATACTATTTTTCAGATGAATATATTTATTTATTTAAAATATTTCTGTGAATAATATTTTCTGTGTCTGTGTGCTGCTCTCCCCTCAATGAACACAAGATGGCAGCATTGTATTAGTTTTGAAGCAGGATAAAAAAAAACTTGTTTCTCTCTCTCTCTCTATCTTGTTTATGTGATTTATGAGGACACAAATTTGTATAATGACATGGGTATTACACTGGTATTACAACGTGTATGTGTGTGTGTTTAAAAACATACTAAAACAATGTTTTATTAAAATGTAACCAAATAGCTTTAAAATAATCATACTATTTTTCAGATCAATATATTTATTTTATTTAATATATTTCTTCTGAATATTTATTCTCTGTCTGCCCTCCCCTCACTAAAGGGTGGCAGTGTTGTGTTATTTTTTAAACTCTCTTTCTGTGTGTGTGTGTGTGTGTGTGTGTGTGTGTGTGTGTGTGTGTGTGTGTGTGTGTGTGTGTGTGTGTGTGTGTGTGTGTGTGTGCTTGTTTATGTGATTTATTAGGGACACAAATTTGTATAATGACATGGGTATTACATTACATCAACATTTAAATGTAGTATTGAGCACATAAACTTTTATGCTTTTATCAAGGTGTTGTTTAAGATCCAGGTAACGTGAATTTTGTCTGATGTTACGGGGCAGAAGAGCACGTGTGTGTGTGTGTGTGTGTGTGTGTGTGTGTGCCTTTCTCTCAGTCCTTCCCCTCCCCCTCACTCTCACTCTCACTCTCACTCTATCATTGTGTGTGTGTGTGTGTGTGTGTGTGTGTGTGTGTGTGTGTGTGTGTGTGTGTGTGTGTGAGACTTTCTCTCTTGATGATCATAATTTAACCCTTTCATATAGGCTATCACAAATAACTATCACTTGAAATAAAAACGTCATGTAATGTGTTTGCCAAGATCATGTATGATGCACATGTCTTTAAATTAATTATTTACTGATATAATATAAATGTATTAAAACATAAATTTCACATGATTTTATAAAAGTGGCTATTTATAATAAACTTACAATAAATGTAGACACGCATCTTACTCTTACCTGACACTGATATTAAAATCATCTTTGCAGTTTCTGTGATTTGGCTCCATTTATACATTTTTTATTAAAAAAAATGTATTGGACCACCCATATTGAAATGAAAGCATGTTTTATGGTGCATAAGATTGGTGCACAAACGGTAGCTAAGGTAGCTCAAAAACACATGAAGAGAAGTGTTAGAATAAAACAACATCAGCATTCGAATGGTATTCTGAACTCATTCCAATTTGACCTTTGACATAATCTGACATGAAATTCATATACATTTAATTGATCTCATAGATGTGGCTGTTGTGGTTTGTGGTCATAGCAGCACCAACTGCTGCAGTCATGGGCGTCGGAACCATTGTATGTGGGTGGGACAAGACCCACCCACTTTTTACGATCAATGATATTGGACCCACTCACTTTTATCGTCTCTAACATTCAGCACATGTGTGTTTACCTACCCCTAATCGATAAACACTTATTATTAAACACATGTTAGATGCTTTATTTCCACTTCTCTAATATTTTCTTCATTTTTATTGAAAATAGATGCCTTTCCGATCTGATATGTGATGGGAAAAGGGAGAAGATTGAGCTCGGCGAAAGGCGGACTCGAACCGCGGGTCGATTTGTGTCAAAACTAGATGCCGTGCGTCTTACCCCTACACTACTGCCGCTCTCAATGACATGGCGATTTCCGTAATTTTGTCTTTCCGAACTATATGTTTAGCAAGCAAAGCGGTATATTTGTACTTAATGTAATTGGCATCTACTCCATTAAAACATTTCTGAGGACCCACCCACATTTTTTTTGCTTCCGACGCCCATGGCTGCAGTTAATGTGGTGAATTCAGATGACTTTGACATAGTCCTTTTATGTTTTCCCATTTTAAATGCCTATTGCCTGCAGTTCACAGTTAAGCTGATGCCACCGGCGTGGCGGTGCCACCGGCTTGAGCCCGTCATCGCTGCTCGCAGCTTTAATTATTATTATTATTATTATTTTATCGACTTCTCGGGCACTTTTGGGGCTCTTACCATGCTTGAAAACTCTTGAAACTTAGCACACACATCGGAATGCGCGGCCATCAGGGCCGGGCAGAAGCGGGTACCTGGGCGTGGCAGGGGGGCTCGACAGCGCCCCCTAGAATGCGTTTAGAATCTTGGTCCATGTATCAAACACACTTGCACGTACATGTATGAAACTCGGTACACATATAGACCTCATTGGGCCAAACAACTTTCGTGCTCATAGTTATGTGTCAGCCCAACAGGAAGTGAGCTATTATGGGTTGTTCGGAAAACGCATGCTCTGGAATTTAATATACTCCTCCGAGGCCATTGTTTCGATCATTGCCAAACTCGGTCAGCATGAAGTGAACATATTCAGGATGCTAAATTGCGAGCGGATTTTTGATATCTCGAAAAGTCTGGCCGTGGCGAAGCAACGAATTTATGGCGAGAAAAGGGAAACAGGAAGTGTGTTTTAACTTGTGCAAACATTGACTGATTTGGATGAAACTTCAGCTGTGTGTTCGTTGTAAGAGGCCGATCACATGGATATGACTTTTGTGAGTCAAAGTTATAGCGCCACCAACTGGCAGCAGGAAGTGTGTCACTTTCAAAAATGCTTTGAATCACCATCTTAATTTCACCCGATTTATTTCAAACTTCATCAGTATAATGTGAAAACATGACAGATAGAGACGTATGAAATGGATTCCTGAAATTTCAAATACTGTTGCCATGGCAACGTGTCAAAGTTTAATAATCTTTTGGCTGTTCTGAGGCTCTTAGCATGCTTGAAATTGCCTGAAATTGCTTGAAACTCAACACACACATCAGAGATGTCAGTCAGTACACATGGGCAAAGCCTCAGAAACGGGCGGGGATGAGGGGCTCTCTAGCGCCACCTTTTGACAAAAGTGAAGGGCTTCGTTTCATCTACAATCACCAAACTCAGTATATATATTGACCTCATCGAGCCGGACAACTTTCTAATTTACAGTCATTAGCTCCGACCAACAGGAAGTCAGATATTTTGGTTTGAAGGTGAATTTTTGGTTAAATCTGGGTCTGAGTTTTTACGTTCTCCTCGTAGGCGATTTATTCAATCTCCACCAAACTCGGTCAACATGAAACAAAGATACTGAAGATGCTAAAATGTGAACGGATATTGGATATCTCAAACGGTGTTGCCATGGCGAGGGATTAAATAAGGACAAAAAAGGGAACAGAAATTCTCTGTGTGTGTGTGCTGCTCTCCCCTCAATGAACACAAGATGGCAGCATTGTATTAGTTTTGAAGCAGGATAAAAAAAAACTTGTTTCTCTCTCTCTCTCTCTCTCTCTCTCTCTCTCTTGTTTGTGATTTATGAGGACACAAATTTGTATAATGAAATGAGTATTACACTGGTATTACAACATGTATGTGTGTGTGTTTAAAAACATACTAAAACAATGTTTTATTAAAATGTAACCAAATAGCTTTAAAATAATCATACTATTTTTCAGATCAATATATTTCTTTTATTTAATATATTTCTTCTGAATATTTATTCTCTGTCTGCCCTCCCCTCACTAAAAGGTAGCAGTGTTGTTATTTTTGAAACTCTCTCTCTCCGTGTGTGTGTGTGTATGTGTGTGTGTGTGTGTGTGTGTGTGTGTGTGTGTGCTTGTTTATGTGATTTATTAGGGATTTATATGATTTATTATTTACAACATAATCATGGTTTATGAAGACATTTCATGTGTCCCCGTAAATCAAAATAGCTTTAAAGCATACTAAACAATGTTTTAATAAAAATGTAAAAATGCAGAATGTTTTCTGTGATGGTAGGTTTAGGGGTTGTGTGTGTGTGTGTGTGTGTGTGTGTGTGTGTGTGTGTGTGTGTGTGTGTGTGTGTGTGTGTGTGTGTGTGTGTGTGTGTGTGTGTGTGTGTGTGTGTGTGTGTGTGCGATATGTAGGCTTAGGGGTAGTGTAGGGGGATAGAATTTACAGTTTGTACAGTATAAAAACCATTAAGTCTATGGAATGCCCTCTGCCTGTCTTTCCCCTTCCCCCTCTCTATCACTCTCTCTCTGTGTGTGTGTGTGTGTGTGTGTGTGTGTGTGTGGAGGGGGGGGGTCTCTCTCTCACCCTGTGAGTATGTGTGTGTGCCTTTCTCTCAGTCCTTCCCCTCCCCCTCACTCTCCCTCTATCATTGTGTGTGTGTGTGTGTGTGTGTGTGTGTGACTTTCTCTATTTATTTTTTACATTGGACCACACATATTGATTTCAAATATATTCAACATATTTTTTTCAGAGAGTGAAATAAAAAAAACTTTCTCCCACCATTTAGATTTTATTTCTTTTTGTTGTTAAAATCTTGTGAATCTTGTTCAATGTGCAGAGTGCCTCTCTCTCAGTCCTTCCCCTCCCCCCTCACTCTCAGGCTCACCCTGGGTGTGTGTGTGTTTGAGTGTGTGCGCGCACGTGTGTGTGTGTGTGTGTGGGGGGGGGGTGTCTCTCTCACCCTGTGAGTTTGTGTGTGTGCCTTTCTCTCTCGGAATGATAATTTACCCCTTTCGTATCATAGACTATCACAAAAAACTATCACTTTAGTGTGAATAAGTAAAAAAGAACGACAAACACCTTGAATTAAATACTGGCCTTCTGGACTTACAAAATTTTGAGCAGGAAAATATAACTTTTATTTATTTTATACTATGACATTAAAATTAATCTAGATTTAAATTACATCATGGGTGTGGCTTGTGGTGATAGTGGCACCAGTTGCTGCAGTAAATGTGGCATATTCGAGCGATTCTAGAATATTCTCCTGTTTAAATGCATATTGCCTGCCGTGCACAGTTAAGCTGATGCCACCGGCGTGGCGGTGCCACCGGCTTGGGCCCGTCATCGCTGCTCGCAGCTTTAATTATTATTAGGGCTCAAGCCTGAAAGGGCGCAGAGCCCTATTGTTTTCCTTAGGATTATTAGGGCTCAAGCCTGAAAGGGCGCAGAGCCCTATTGTTCCCCTAAGGATTATTCTTTTTAGGGCTCAAGCCTGAAAGGGCGCAGAGCCCTATTGTTCCCCTAAGGATTATTAGGGCCCAAGCCCAAAGGGCGCAGAGCCCTATTGTTCCCCTAAGGATTATTCTTTTTATTTTTTTTTTCGACTTCTCGGGCACTTTTGGGGCCTTTAACATGCTCAAAAACTCTTGAAACTTAGCACACACATCGGAATGCGCGGCCATCAGAGCCGGGCTGAAGCTGGTACCCGGGCGTGGCAGGGGGACTCGACAGCGCCCCCTAAAGTGGGGTCTGAAAACTTGGTCTATATATCAAACACACTTGCACGTACATGTATGAAACTCGGTACACATATAGACCTTATCGGGCCGAACAACTTTCGTGCTCATAGTTATGCGTCAGCCCAACAGGAAGTGAGCTATAATGGGTTGTTCGGAAAACGCATGCTCTGGAATTTAATATACTCCTCCGAGGCCATTGTTTCGATCATTGCCAAACTCGGTCAGCATGAAGTGAACATATTCAGGATGCTAAATTGCGAGCGGATTTTTGATATGTCAAATGGTTTGGCCGTGGCGAAGCAACGAATTTATGGCGAGAAAAGGGAAACAGGAAGTGTGTAATAACGTCAGCAAACATTGACTGATTTGGATGAAACTTCAGCTGTGTGTTCGTTGTAAGAGGCCGATCACATGGATATGACTTTTGTGAGTCAAAGTTATAGCGCCACCAACTGGCAGCAGGAAGTGTGTCACTTTCAAAAATGCTTTGAATCACCATCTTATTTTCAGCAGATTTATTTCAAACTTCATCAGTATAATGTGAAAACATGACAGATAGAGACGTATGAAATAGATTCCTGAAATTTTAAATTTTGTTGCCATGGCAACGTGTCAAAGTTTAATAATCTTTTGGCTGTTTTGAGGCTCTTAGCATGCTTGAAATTGCTTGAAACTGCTTGAAACTCAACACACACATCAGAGATGTCAGTCAGTACACATTGGCAAAGCCTCAGAAACGGGCGGGGATGAGGGGCTCTCTAGCGCCACCTTTTGACAAAAGTGGGGGGGTTAGTTTTATCTTCAGTCACCAAACTCGGTACATATATTGTTCTCTTCGAGCCGGACAACTTTCGAATTTACAGTCATTAGCTCCGACCAACAGGAAGTCAGATATTTTGGTTTGAACGTGAATATTGGTATAATTCAGGCTCTGAGTTTTTACGTTCTCCTCGTAGGCGATTTATTCAATCTCCACCAAACTCGGTCAACATGAAACAAAGATACGGAAGATGCTGAAATGCGAACGGATATTGGATATCTCAAACGGTGTTGCCATGCCGAGGGATTAAATAAGGACAAAAAAGGGGAACAGAAATTCTCTCATATCTTGTAAAATCATATTTTGATTTCAATTAAATTAAGATTGAATGTTTGGCAATTGAACTTAGATTAATTTTAAAAGACTATATTATTTTTAAGATGAATATATATATATATATTTTATAAATATTTCTTTGTATAATGTATTGTGCCTGTTTGTGCTGCCCTCCCCTCAATGAACACAAGATGGCAGCATTGTGTTAGTTTTGAAACAGGATAAAAAAAAAAACATTCCATCTCTTCAGGGATTTGTGTGTGTGTGTGTGTGTGTGTGTGTGTGTGTGTGTGTGTGTGTGTGTGTGTGTGTGTGTGTGTGTGTGTGTGTGTGTGTGTGTGTGTGTGTGTGTGTGTGTGTGTGTACATGTTTTTCTAGCCTGGTGGGGACTTGAACCTGACTGTAGACAGACTCATGGGGACTCGTGTCACCGTGGGGACCTAAATTGAGGTCCCCACGGGCACAAAAGCTTATAAATCATTCAGAATGAGTTTTTATGAAAATGTAAAAATGCAGAATGTCTCCTGTGAGGGCTAGGTTTAGGGGCAGGGCAGTGTAAGGGGATAGAAAATATGGTTTGTACAGTATAAAAACCATTACGCCTATGGTGAGGATAGCGCACCAGACATGTGTGTGTGTGTGTGTGTGTGTGTGTGTGTGTGTGTGTGTGTGTGTGTGTGTGTGTGTGTGTGTGTGTGTGTGTGTGTGTGTGTGAGGACTGGTAATCCCTGATGTTGGGTGCTGCCCCTTTAAGGACGTTGTTCCGGTGAGCGCAAGTGATGTGATCGTGCAGGAAGAAGTGCAGGGAAAAACAAACTGAACTGAGTAAGAAAGCCATGTTGATCTCAAATGAAGATTTGAACATTTAACAATTCCAGCTAAAACTATTATCTTACATTATATTCCCAGCGTGGTGAGTAGTGTTATGTTGTTTAAGTGTTGTGATGGTTTGTGTATCACTATGAAGATCGCTATTTGCGATTAGCGCCTAAACGCCTAATGTTATATATTTGTTTTGTTTTAGACATTTACAGTTTGTATTGCCTGTAAAATATGTTGCATTTAGTTAAACAAAGTTTAATGCTTAGTACACAAAGCTGATGTTACAATGTTTTAGAAACGTATTTGGTGATGTGAACATTACTAGATAATAATTGTGAATTGTTTTGTGTTTGCAGTTTGACCACACACGCACACACATAAATGTGCACAAATACTCAACTAAAGTAAACTACAATAACAACGACCAAATGTGTACTGTGTGAGTTCTGCACAAGAGGAATAAAAGTAAAAAAAAAAAACAATTTCCAAATTAATGTTATCATTTCATGGGTAACACCTACGTTATGGGGACAAAATGTCCCCACAAAGATGGCAATATCCGAAATCCTCATCCTTGTGGGGACATTTTTAGGTCCCCATGAGGAAAACATCTTATAAATCAGACTAAGTGATGTTTTTTGAAAATGTAAAAATGCAGAATGTTTTCTGTGATGGTAGGTTTAGGGGTTGTGTGTGTGTGTGTGTGTGTGTGTGTGCGCGATATGTAGGCTTAGGGGTAGTGTAGGGGGATAGAATTTACAGTTTGTACAGTATAAAAACCATTAAGTCTATGGAATGCCCTCTGCCTGTCTTTCCCCTTCCCCCTCTCTATCACTCTCTCTCTGTGTGTGTGTGTGTGTGTGTGGAGGGGGGGGGTCTCTCTCTCACCCTGTGAGTATGTGTGTGTGTGTGTCTTTCTCTCAGTCCTTCCCCTCCCCCCTCACTCTCCCTCTATCATTGTGTGTGTGTGTGTGTGTGTGTGTGTGTGTGTGTGTGTGTGTGTGTGTGTGTGTATGTGTGTGTGTGTGTGTGTGTGTGTGTGTGTGTGTGTGTGTGTGTGTGTGTGTGTGTGTGACTTTCTCTATTTATTTTTTATATTGGACCACACATATTGATTTCAAATATATTCAACATATTTTTTTCAGAGAGTGAAATAAAAAAAACTTTCTCCCACCATTTAGATTTTATTTCTTTTTGTTGTTAAAATCTTGTGAATCTTGTTCAATGTGCAGAGTGCCTCTCTCTCAGTCCTTCCCCTCCCCCCTCACTCTCAGGCTCACCCTGGGTGTGTGTGTGTTTGAGTGTGTGTGCGCACGTGTGTGTGTGTGGTGTGTGTGTGGGGGGGGGTGTCTCTCTCACCCTGTGAGTTTGTGTGTGTGCCTTTCTCTCTCGGAATGATAATTTACCCCTTTCGTATCATAGACTATCACAAAAAACTATCACTTTAGTGTGAATAAGTAAAAAAGAACGACAAACACCTTGAATTAAATACTGGCCTTCTGGACTTACAAAATTTTGAGCAGGAAAATATAACTTTTATTTATTTTATCCTATCACATTAAAATTAATCTAGATTTAAATTACATCATGGGTGTGGCTTGTGGTGATAGTGGCACCAGTTGCTGCGGTAAATGTGGCATATTCGAGCGATTCTAGAATATTCTCCTGTTTAAATGCATATTGCCTGCCGTGCACAGTTAAGCTGATGCCACCGGCGTGGCGTTGCCACCGGCTTGGGCCCGTCATCGCTGCTCGCAGCTTTAATTCTTTTTCTTTTTATTTTTTTTTTCGACTTCTCGGGTACTTTTGGGGCCCTTAACATGCTCGAAAACTCTTGAAACTTTGCACACACGTCGGAATGCACGGCCATCAGAGCCGGGCTGAAGCTGGTACCCGGGCGTGGCAGGGGGGCTCGACAGCGCCCCCTAAGGTGGGGTCTGAAAACTTGGTCTATATATCAAACACACTTGCACGTACATGTATGAAACTCGGTACACATATAGACCTCATCGGGCCAAACAACTTTCGTGCTCTAAGTTACGTGTCAGCCCAACAGGAAGTGAGCTAATATGGGTTGTTCTGAAAACACATGCTCTGGAATTTAATATACTCCTCCGAGGCCATTGTTTCAATCAGTGCCAAACTCGGTCAGCATGAAGTCAAGACACAGAGGATGCTAAATTGCGAACGGATTTTTGATATCTTAAACGGTTTGGCCGTGGCGAAGCAACGAATTTATGGCGAGAAAAGGTAAACAGGAAGTGTGTAATAACTTGTGCAAACATTGACTGATTTGGATGAAACTTCAGCTGTGTGTTCATTGTAAGAGGCCGATCACATGGATATGACTTTTGTGAGTCAAAGTTATAGCGCCACCAACTGGCAGCAGGAAGTGTGTCACTTTCAAAAATGCTTTGAATCACCATCTTATTTTCACGCGATTGACTTCAAACTTCATCAGTATAATTTGAAAACATGACAGATAGAGACATATGAATGAATTCCTGATATTTCAAATAATGCTGCCATGGCAACATGTCAAAGTTTAATAATGTTTTTGGCTGTTTGTGTGCCCTCCCCTCTATCACCAAAAGGGGGCAGTGTTGTATTATTTTTGAAACTCCCTTTCTGTCTCTCTCTCTCTCTGTGCTTGATTATGTGATTTATGAGGACACAAAAGTGTATTATGACATGGGTATTGGTATTACAACGTAGTGGTTAATGTGGACATGAACTATGACACTATATCACTACAGGACTCATTTTCTAAATGACATTTGAGTTACAATTCTTATCACCTGACAGCCGTGATTTCATGTACTCATTCAGACAGAACTCTTTTTTTTAAAACAGAGGAGTGTGAGTGTGTTTTCTATACATGTGCTTTACATAAGGTCATGTGCTGTGTTTGCAAAGATCACTTTTGACACATTTGTCTTTAAATTCATTATTTACTGACATAGTTCAAATTTATTTTTAAAAAAAATTCAAATTATTTTCTACAAGTGTCTGTTTATAAGTGTCTTTTTTTCACAGAAAGTTTTTGTTTGAACGTGAATATTTGTATAATTCAGGGTCTGAGTTTTTACGTTCTCCTCGTAGGTGATTTATTCAATCTCCACCAAACTCGGTCAACGTGAAACGGAAGCTTAACGCATTAAAAATATTTAACGCAAATAACACAGCGTCCGTTTTTATATCCATTTTTGCTTAGCGTTACATGATCACGCTCCTATTCATGTAAATGCTTCCAAGCGCGACAAGACACAAGAGAGCGCGCTGTATGCCAGTGTCCTGTCTGTGTGTGTGTGTCAGTGTCCTGTCTGTGTGTGTGTGTGTGTGTGTGTGTGTGTGTGTGTGTGTCCTGTCTGTGTGTGTGTGTATGTGTGTGTGTCAGTGTCCTGTCTGTGTGGATGCGTCTCATGTCAGCTAATCAAGGGACACTGACACACACACACACACACACACACACACACACACTCGATGCATAGATAGACTCGCGTCAGTTTCCTGCTCACATCGAGTTCTCTTTTGCTCTTGAACAAACAATAACACAGAGGATTTTGAGTATTCTCATATTAGAGTCTTAAATTAGTTAAATAACGTCTTAAATGAACTTTAAAGAGTTGTGAGGAAATGAGATGCGCGGGACCGCGCGTGAGATCCGCGGTTGTTCTTAAAGTGACAGGAGCACTGATGATGATGTCATTAATGTTCATCAAAGAACAACGGGAACAGAGAAAATTGTAGCTTTAATGATGATTCATCTATATTTCATTTATTATTTATGCAGTTAAGGAAGGTTTGATAACTATTACATTTCTGTATAACAGGTAAGGCCATGGGTAAATATAACATTTATTATTTTGGGTTTATGTAAAGATTTTTTTAAGTTCACTTAAATTAAAAGTTGTTTTTTAAAGCCTAATAAATGTTGAAATTGGGAGCTTTCAGTTATACTGTAATGTAACGTCATTAATGTTTCATAGAGTAAATACTAAAGTAAATAAAGAGTAAATTTCATAGAGTAAAAATAAATACTATCGAGCAAAGATACTAATAAAATAAACTATGCTTTTCAGGTTTTTCAGGTACGTCTAACATTAGTTTTCAGGTACAGAAATTGATCAAATGTAAAATAACATTGCATATATGACTGTATAAATTAAAGATTAATCCTATTAAACTTACAAAAGTTACATGGGTATAGACATGTGCCGGTAAACGGTAATACGATATACCGCAATAATGAACATGCACAATATTGTTACCGTGGGCACTTCAAAATACCGTGAATAATTATTTCTTACATATTATTCAGATTTTTAGAATGCATTTTAAGAATACTTTACCCATCAACCGTTTAAAATGAACAATACTTCAAAGAGGAACTTGCACTGATGTAAACAAAACCCAACGTGCATGAACAGAGCACATGGCGGAACGCGTGAAGGAGACGCGCTGAAGTGCACATTCACTTTCTGACAGCAGAGGGCGCTGACGGAACAGCAGAAATGCAGCCGTTTCCCCGGTAACCCTCATAAACAAAAAGTTTTCTGTATTCGCCACGGTGCTCATCACACGACCAACTTGATA